>JALPQI010024121.1:0-28121 GCA_025490895.1 Thaumatotibia leucotreta | reverse complement strand
TCTGAAAAAACTATCAACCGCAGAACGTTCGTGTAAATATTTGAATACTTGCCTGCTTGCTCAATAATAATTAACAAATCAACTCATATTAGTTCGAAATTCAACTGGAATCGCCATATCCATTTCTTCACAGTTGCACCCCGTCGCGCGGTTTTTGAATCTGCTTCCTTTGTGACGGTTTTAATATGGAAATTAACGTTCTACCGTGTGACGTGCTCTACAAGCTTACTCCACCCCCTCTACGGCACCAACTTTCAGAATATCGCCCTTAAAACCGTTGACATAAGGTTTCCATTCGAAAGACTTGATTTATTTGACGGCAAAGATATATTTGCCTTTTACAAAGAATTTGCTTCTAAAATCCACGGATTTGGGTGTCTAATTGAATTTTTTATGTACTTTTGCAGCGGTAGATTCTTGTCAGATTTATAAACAGGTGCTTGAAGAATTCTTCAGTCTATATTTTTTCTAGTTGGAAAAGTGTGCCTACTTTAATACCTACATGTAATACCTAAAGCTGTGAGAAGTACCTACAGGTTAGGTGGATAAGAATCAGCATGAATTTACTTGGTTAAACCAACTTACCAAAAAGGCATTGAATACTACAGATCTAGGTATGTATACCAAACACGAATAATTTGCCATAAAAAATATCCATCTCTCTTTACGTTCATTTCCCTCTTCGTTCCAATACGAATTTTCCGTTGTTCCATTGGCGTTGGTATTTAAAAAAGGGTAGGTAAATTGAGACGGAAGAGAACCATTCAAGCGTGGAGCTAGGACTATAGTAGATGTAGGACCCTAGACAGACTGTGAGCTCCTAGAATAGGTACCTAAGATACGTAGGTATATGAGTCACCTTTCCAAAAAAAATCTAGGGGGTTTATTCTGAGTACTAAAACAAAACCTCATAGGTAACATCGCTTCAAAATTAAACATATTAAATTAAGGCAATTTAAATGTACGAGTATTAAACAAATTCAATGGATGCAATTTCTATTTAAAAATGTAAATTGATCAGGTTGGGTAGGCAATCCAGTGGAAAAACGAATTCAAGTCATACATCCAGGTCCTATGACAAATAATTTAACGCACTTATTTACTTACCTACTTAGGTATAGGTATTTCAGTTACATACACAACTTAGATTCTAAGTGAATGCTTTTGTTTTTAACGGAGATTATAAATGATTATTATATTCTGTGATAGAGTTCAAGTGGCAAACCGCTACGGTAGATGTTTACCATCAGTCCGGTTGCTTGTTGGTATTATTAAAAGTATTAAAACCGTAAATAGTTAATAATGGCTGGCTAGTTATGGCATTAAGTCATCCACATTCCAAAATTAAAAACCAAAGTCGCGACGGGGGCGAGGGGGTCTATTCCGACGCCCGTCATTCCAAAGATCCACTCCGTTCCACGCTCACATCAACTGTTTGAATAGAAGCACGCGGCGTTGAATTTATTGTGCTCGCTCATCAACCCAAAACGTCACATGTATCTTCGCTTTACACGTACTTAAGCTCTTTTGGATTAGATTAGTAGTTACCACCCCAAATCTATTGTCACGTAAATCCGATGTATCGCTTTCACTTGAAACTCGTGTGATATGGTAATGTGACATTTAATTCCTATCATTGAGGGATCCCTTGTTATATTTCAATTTATCCGTCTATATGTAGCAGTAAACTTATGCGTGGTTATTAAGGGCTGGTGAATGTGTGTAGTAACTTTTATGGTATGTGGTTATTCGGTAGGAAGATTAGTACTAATTAATTGCCTTCTGTGTAGGGTACATTTTAAGTAATATTTGATTAGTGATATTCATATTTTTATTAATTTTATGTTATGCTAAAGTTAGCAAACTGTGAAAAAACTGTCTAACTCTGTAAAGATATCGGATTATTATAAAGCAGCAGAACGGAGGGAAGTAATTCATATACTTGCCTTGCCATAGATTAAAACTTCGCACCTTTTTCTAGTGACAAAACTTGTTTCTCCGCCATTAGTCCTATGTAGCCTCGCTATTTTAAATTTACTAGTAAAAACGTAAAACTGATATGGAGAAACGTATGCTATATCCCACTATATCTCCTTTCGTCCACTCTTCATTAAACAAACCTATACATACATACCGACTGCTGATCTAAATCAAAATCCTGATAGGTAACGAATCCTTTGATTTTTCTGTCAAAGGGATACAAATCCAAATGGAAATATACCGATATTAAAAAAGAAAGCTAACCGAATTCGGATGTATGCGTCATTCGAATTTGGAATATTGGCAATAAAACCGCGCTGAGCTGAAAAATCGATGTCGACAGACGAACTCGTCCCGCATCCCTAGTATCTATAGATGAGCCCTTTTTAGGGTTCCGTAGTCAACCTGTGCAACCGTATACCTATGGCTTAGTGACTGATTGAATGTGGCAAAGTTACTTTGACACTAAAAGGGGCTAAATATAAATTTTCCATGTGTGAACATTAATATTTCCTTGCCATTTTTTTGCCGGAATACACCTAAACCAATAGGTACATGTAGGTAACCAACTGATGGTGCAATTTAATATGGTTTCTTCATAATGACATTACATTAGTGACCAATAATATTCAGCTTCGTCCAGCTGTGCCCTATCGCGGTAGGACCGCATGAGATTGATTTTAATGATGGCCCGGATTCAAAAATAATCGTAGACGGGCAAAGCAGGCCATCGCGCTCGTTCCAATGAGTACGAGCGTGATAGAGTAAAACTTCACATTTCGATTTCATTTTCTTCACGTATCGAGAAAAACTTAATGTAACCGTTACCTCCCAACTCATGGTAGGTACGGCTACAGAGGGCTTACCGCGAACCACGTACGAAGTATTGCTTGAGGTCCGACCGAGATCTCGGTTTCGACTTTCTCGGCCAAAAATCGAGCCGAGATATCCCTCTCGGCTCTCGGCCAAAAATGGCCAGGACTCTCGGCCGTGGCCGAGATTCGTAATGAGCTGTAATTGGCGAGCTTGACGCCATCTCTCGAACTTACTGCGATTTTATTGGTGTCATATTGACAGCAATAATTTAGAGTAAGCGACCCCTATCATACGAGTCCCGGCCATTTTGGCCGAGAGCCGAGAGGGATATCTCGGCTCGATTTTTGGCCGAGAATGCCGAGACCGAGACCGAGATCTAGAAGCAATACTAAGTTAGTAATACTAAGTTAGTATTGCTTCTCTCTCGCACTTGTAAATTCGAACGTATGCATGCATGAATAAATTTCATTTCATTTCATTTTGTAAAGGCCATACGTCATTCGTGGTTTGCGGTAGGCATATGATGTTTGGGTTTTTAACTTTTTTTTGTGCTTTTTACCGTTTGTCGTCGCTCTATACACTCACTTAAATAGCGAAAATGACTCATGTCTCGATAAAAACTCAACCGGTAACCACTGCACTATTTACATTATAGTCAGCGTATACATATGCAGAAACTTGTAAACATAGTGCACGAAGTGGACACGCAAACAATCCCGGCCCAGGTTTTTAATTTAGCTAAAACCGTTGTCAACACGGGCGGGGACAAGAGATCAGTAAAAAGTTTTCAGAGTGCTGTGCCAGATGTAAGCTATCGCCGAGCATTGAATTTTAAATGGTTTTCAATAAAGTATTTTCATCTAGTTTTTCATGTATCAACATTTAAATGGTCCCAAATTTGCGACTCTATTGTCAATGGCAATAAAGTCGAATAGTGCTAGAACATTTCTGATTGAAAACTTTACTTCGAATTTAGAAGTACCTACTATATAAATGGGTCATACATAATTTTTGTATGAGTTAGGTTACAAATATTTCCTGTGGACATATGAAAGTTAAGGGCTCTAACGCCCTAATTTTCTTGTTGGACGAATACAAGCTGACGGTGGCTTCTGGTTCTTAAGAATTATGTGGTTAAAACCTAATTTGTATGTCCCAGAACCGTTAACTTTCGCAATGTCCACAGGAAAGACGCCCGTTTTCGCGAACGCTGTATGACGCAAATTTATATTATTCAGCTACTTCAATAACAACTTAAAACATATAATGTAATTTTTTTACAGTAAAAAAAATCACATCGATCAATCACATAATATCTTTTGATAATTGATAAGGTACTATATGATTTTTTTATGATTGATATGATTAATGATCTGAGTCATAGTCTGTCTGCTCTAGTATTGTGATCTGTGACCAGCACTCGTACCGTACGCTACGCGCCACGAGCTCACGAGCATTCTCGTCACAGTGGCAAGAGATTATTTAGAACAATGTCGTCTCGTACCATGAGCTTCCGCGGCGTTATGCCGTGCCGTGGCTACGACATTGGTCTAAGGCGACCGGCTTAGCGGAAAACCATACGTGCGAGAGGGAGTACCCATATCGGCATCCAACTCATTGATTTGCTCGCCGCTGGTCGCCTTAAGACCAATTTTTTTTTTATGTTGGCACAACAAAGTGGCTCCACTCCACCTGATCGTAAGTGAAAAGTAGAGCCCAAATCGCGGCGGCAACGAACAGGAGACAATCAGTAACCTGTTAGTTGCCACCGCCTTGCTGGCCCGCTAGACCAAAATCGTGGCCGGGCCTTTATTAACGCGCGTTTACTTTTTATCCATCCCGCTCGTACTCGCGTATAAGCGCGAAGCGGAAGCTCTTTTGGTAGGTACACTGCGCTGTTGATCGTCATGCTTTCGCGAGGCTCTATAAGTATCCGTACAACTAGTTAAGGTGCATTTAGACCAAACAAGCATTCGCTATTCTAACCCCCTACGAAATTCGAACGTTACACAAAACGTGATTCGTTGATTTAGTAGTGGGAGATAGAACAGCGAATGCTCGTTTGGTCTGAATGCACCTTTAGAAGAATACTGCAAATAGCTTGACCATCGTAATTACTTCCCTAGTAACCTACCTGTGATCAGTTTATAATCTTTTGTACTCGTCACGAGCATTTTCATCGCAGTCGCTTGAGAGTTCGACACGCTTTCGCGATACTCTCTAAAGTAGCCGTGAAGTTAGAAGAGTAGGTCCTGTAAATAGCTTTACCTTCATAGCTATTTCCCTAGTGATCTATCTGGTTAACAACTTATAATCTGTGGTCATAGCACTTGTACTCGTCACGAGAGTCCTCGTCGCAGTCGCTAGAGATTATCTGGAACAATGCCGTCTCCAGACCTGTTATTCGCGACGCTTTCGCGAGGTTCAGTGTGCTTACCATGATCTGCTAAAGCTATTTTATCCTCGTCATTCCCATCATAGTCAGTGTGAAGTATTGAAATATAAACCAAATAAATTCAACTTCATGCCACTTTTCCTTTGTTTTACTTTATACATAAAACAAAAGAATTTTTCATTTCATTTCAAACAGGCTTTTCATTCATAATTTGATGGGTAGGACGAGACTATTGTAACAGGTGCATAGCATACTTTTTGTAACTTGTTAAATACTGTGTTAAAAAATTAACAGTAGGCCCTTTTTTTGGGTGATAAAAGCGTTTACTCGGTGTTACGTTCGTCTGATATTCGAATAATCATATCTTAAAATTCCCGTCAATTGTGACTATGGCTCCCCAGACAGCCCACATTAAATGTCTCGTACCTAAACAAGGGAGAACATTAAAAACAATCTCGGCAGTATACCAACTAAACCGTACTACGAAAATTCATTCAGAAAAGTGTCACTTTCTGTGTACATACATATAAAATTACCCATGAAAAGAACATTTTCTGAGCATATTCTTATTCTAATTTAAAATCGTTCCAGATGAGCTCAGTACAAGAAGAGAAGCCCCCAGAGCCAGCGAAAGCGGTCCGAGAGCTCAGGAACGCTGAGCTGGTATCACGACTGCTGGCTGCTACTCCTCCGTACCTCTACAGCTCATTCCCGCTGCAACCTCATGCATTCTTCTTCAGCGAGATGCTGCGTTCATTCGTAACGCGACATCCAAGACCGAATCACTACCAAAGGTAAACCATTTAATGAAGCTGGATCATGCTCGACCCAGTGATGGTATCACGGCTGTGGCTGTTACTCCTCCGTACCTCTACAGCTCATTCCCGCTGCAGCCTCATGCGTTTTTCTTCAGCGAGATGCTGCGTTCATTCGTGACGCGACATCCAAGACCGAATCACTACCAAAGGTAAATCAATGAATGAGGCTGGATCATGCTCGACCCAGTGCTGGTATCACGGCTGTGGCTGTTACTCCTCCGTACCTCTACAGCTCATTCCCGCTTCAGCCCCATGCGTTCTTCTTCAGCGAGATGCTGCGTTCATTCGTGACGCGACATCCAAGACCGAATCACTACCAAAGGTAAACCAATTAATGAAGCTGGATCATGATCGACCCAGTGCTGGTATCACGGCTGTGGCTGCTACTCCTCTGCACCTCTACAGCTCATTCCCGCTGCAACCTCATACGTTCTTATTCAACGAGATGGTGTGGTTATTCGTGGCGCGACATCCAAGACCGTATCACTACCAAAGGTAAATCAATGAATGTAGCTTGATCATGTTCACCCCAGTTCTCCTATCACGGCTCCGGCAGCCACTCCTCCGTACCTCTACAGCTCATTCCCGCTTCAACCCCATGCGTTCTTCTTCAGCGAGATGCGATGGTCTTTCGCGACGCGCCATCCAAGACCGAATCACTGCCAAAGGTAATAAACAATAGATTATTCTTGACCCAGTGCTGGTATCATGGCCCTATAGCAGCCACTCCTCCGTACTTCTACAGGTTCTCATTCCCACTTCTGCCTCATGCGTTCTTTTTCAGCGAGATGCTGCGGTCTTTCGTGACCGAATCACTATCAAAGGTGATTATGGACATAATGAATGAAGCTGGATCATGCTCGACCCAGTACTCTAGCAGTTACTCCTCCGTACCTTTACAACCAATTCCCGCCTCAGCCCCATGCGTTCTTCTTCATCGAGATGATGCGGTCTTTCGTGACGCTCCATCTAAGACCAAATCACTACCAAAAGTAAAATACGGTTAATGAAAAATCATGCTCGATAATGTGGCCGTAGCTGGTTCACTGTAGCTAGTCAACGTAACGCACTATTCATGACCCAAACCCTACCAAAGATCATCTTTATATGCAATATCGCAGCTATCTTTATAATGCAAGTTTATATAATGTATGTTTAAACAAGATTTCATTCTCAATTTCAGGAGATTCAAACGACGATCGCACAAATACTTCGCAGAAAACGACGAGTGGCGACGGGACTGGCCGAAACAGGACGAAGACAAAAAAGAGCCAGAGACTCGTCCCGAAGTACCCCTAGAGTTGACTGTGGAAAAGCATCCTCGCGTGCGGGAGCCCTCACCGAGGAGATTATCACCGAAGCTTGAACAGAAACCCAGCAGCCCGCCGCCAGGCCGGCAATCGTCCTTCGTCGATGTCGGCACAGAAGAGCTCCCTAAACCCTCGCCTTGTGTTGGCAGAGCCGACGCAGTACCACCCTCAAATCTCATCCTACCCCCTCCCCCACCTATGTGGTATCCTCCCATCTACAATCCCCAGTTCGGCGTAGATCCTTTAAACTTCTTTATAGATTTACGCGTTTCCGGACATATCTATGACAGGAAGCGAGCCATAGCCGAAGGTCTTGAAAACATCAACCAAGAACGACCAGAAGAATCTAGCTTGGACAAAAGATTAGGCAGAGATTTCGGGATGAAACCGCGTCATGTCTCTGCGTTCTCCGTGCCCGTCCGGCCAGGCAATGTGGCCCCGGATGTACCCGCTAAATACTTCGATCACAACGGCACTAATAGGCAGGGTAAAATTAACGGGACGTCATATATAATGAAAAATTTGAAAAATGTTTATGAAAATTTGAAAAGTTCTCAAGATGTAAAAGATGTCTCCAAAGTCGATCAGGGTGAAAATACAAAAGCTGAGTCTTCAGATCTCGATGATGACATAATAGATTAATTACAAAATTTAGCTATTTAGAACTAAATAAGTAAATATAATAAACATTTATAAAAAAATATGAATAAAAGTAATTCGAAGTTGTGATGCTAAGATGTTAAACTGTTTTGTAAATTGGTAATGCCACAGAGTCCCAGTCCATGGTTTTATTTAATTTAGTAAATATACTCTGCCCAATCAGTTTGTCAGTAGAAAAAGATGGTAAATTAAAAAATGTTGTGTCCATGGAAAAAAATATTTTTCTGCCTTTTCTACTGACAAGCTGATTTGTCAGAGTATCATTAAAATGTTATATTTGTTTGCCATTGCTGATCTTTTTTTAGGTACCTAGGTAATAATTTACAGTTCCAGTTCATGTACTTAATAATATTTTCTTCGGTTTCTACCGCGAGGTAAGTAGGTTCTCATGAAATAAAACTATTTTATAGGATTATTTCGCGTTTCGGTGTTCAAAACGTCGGGATATGATTAAGTTTCGTCGGGATACTATTAAATTTAATTAAATTAAATACGCGTTAAAATAGTTTTATTTCATAAGTATATACAATAAAATTCAGTGTCACTACTATAAATAAACGACTTTCTTTTTGTATAAATTTTGATTTTTTTTTGACTGGTGGCCGGTTTAAGTGATGATTACTCATATAAATAGTGTACCTAATTAAATGAAACGAATGATCAATTGTTATGTTTTAACGAAAAATAGGACTTAATCACATAAACTTACGTTTGAGTCTGCCTCTGACACGCCTGCGACCTCGGATGTAGTGTCATGCCCGAAACGTCAGGATAATATTAAACGTAAACTTGTCGTTTATACACGGTGGAATTTAATCGGTGAACAGGAACCCATTTTTTTACACGACTGCCAAAAGGAGAGTATATGTGTTCAGCCCCTATGTATGTTTCATATTTTCTTTAAACGCGCAGATCTTCGTGACCACTTAAGCGTTTTTAATAGTGTAAGGTGTCATTAGAATCCTCGTGACGTCGCGGGTAACATAGAATATGTGACGTCACGTTAAAGTCAATATGGCGGCCTAAAAATTCAATATTATCTAACCAAAAAAAATGAAAATGAAAGAAATCTATCGAGTTTGGTATCAAAATGAAGAGCTTCAAACCACGATTATGAACATGTATATAACTTATATGTTTATTACTTATTCTAGAAAAGCCAGATTCATTAAAATACAATTAAAGCGCAAAGAATAATATGTCATCTAAATGCTATGATTTGGGTATCAAATTAAAGCATTTTGTATGCAGATTGTAAATATATATATAAGTTTTATGTTTAAGTATATGTTTGAAGAGAAAACTCGAAATGTTCTACATCGCACTATTGAAGTTTTTCTTCAATGTCTAAGCCGTCGTGACAGGACTGTCACCTTTGACACATCTTCTCGAACGCTAAGTGTGTATGAAACAGAATACATTGTATGTACGCGCTTGTGGTCAAGGGGTAAAACGCACGGCTGCTACGCAGCGGTCGTGGGTTCAATCCCCGGCTCGTAACCGATGAGTTTTTTAAATAAAACTTATATACGATATCGTTTGATATACAGTACCGTTCAAAAGTTTAAGTTCACTCCATGATTTCGATACAAAATAGACTTTCGGGCGATATTTTTTTTTCAGTGCTGATAATAATAATAATAAATATTCTTTATTGCACACCTCGAACAAACAAAAACCAAAACAAAGGTGACATAGAACTAGACAGAGGTTAAACAAAAGGCGGTCTTATCGCTAACAAGCGATCTCTTCCAGACAACCTTTAGGTAGCGGAGATATGAATTAAATATTAGTCAAAAAGGAGGTGCAAAACTAATTACGAAACTAATAGAAAAAACAAAAAAGTTGATATTAATTTCCCATAGAATCTGAACAATTTTATACATTGGATCCGATAATAGTTCATAGGCAAGTGCAGTTTGTCATATTACGTTTGATGATGACATGACTACCAAAAGCTGCCACAGCTGCCTCAGTTGTCCCAACCGTTCGAAAGTAACGGTTATAAGAAAGTAGATTCGAAAGTAATTAATAAGAAATAGCTCAATAATCAGTCATAATTTTATTAGTTGGAAACAATTTGTCGACTTAAATGCTAGAAAAATGATAGCTCAAACAGTCAATTTCGTATCAAAATCGTGGTGTGAAGTAACATTTTGTCCAGTACTGTACACAAAGTGCTTTACGGTGAAGGAAAACACAGTGAGGGAACTTGCATACATCTGCGAGCATGTATGAGAAGTTTCTAACAAGTATTGGGCCAGCGTTGCGGAGAATGACCAGAATACAATATCAAAAAGTAACGTACGAAATGATTCTCAGATCAGAGGAATGTCCGTAAAATACAATCACAATAGTAATGTAGTAGTGGTCAAACAAAATTGCTATACGTGTTATAACAAGCGAATAAAATTTAAAATTTGAAATATCTTAACATTAAATGTCTCGTATCGTGTACAGTCGAAGACAAAATAAGGGGTATACAAAAACGTTCAAAAATATGTCCCAGTGCACTCTAATTCTGTGTAATAAGAACGTCGTAACATATTTATGAACGGATTCTTTCGATACTTATTTTTGCACTTGACTGTACGAGACATTTAATGTGGGCCAGTTTTTGTCATCCAAAATATGAGCCTACAGTTTTTTTTATTAAGTGTCAAATTAGTAATTACGAGTATGCACATGATAAGATTGACAGGTACAACAACGTCACTAGAAAACGAGCTTAGTCAGGCATATGGTGCTGGAGAGGAACACTAAACGGGGGGGGCAAGGTTTTGACTGTACTGCCGTTGGCTTTTGATGAGATCAGGGTTGGACGGGCTTGGCCTTAACATTTGCGCAGGGAAGTTGGTATGTATGAAGGTAGATTTGCCTGAAAACTTGAGTCTCACGCAGCTCGCAGGCAAGCGCGCTGGGTGGCCCAGCTCCAGTCCAGGACTTCACCCCTACGCGGATCACGGCTTTCAGCCTCCGCATTTTCTCGGAATGATTTTTCGGGCCTGCAGCCCTGAGATTCGTTTGAATGCTACACTTTTCAATTGTATACCGAAGGAGCGCTGGGATCTGGTAGCTTAGCCTTCGGCCTTGCAAGCCGGCGCCCCTTTAAGTGACAGTACGGCCCTTCGGCCCTACGCGGAGCTCGGTTTACAGCCATCGCAGGTTGTGGAAACGATCGTCGGGTCTACGGATCTCAGATTTGTTTTCATGTTACACTATTCCATCACGTAGTGTGGTAGCGCTGGGCTCTGGTTTCGATTGTTAATGCAGTTAAGTAGGACGTTTGTACCGCTTAGGCTCGCTTGTCGGGCCTCCGATCATCGGGCTCGCGCTTGAAGCACCCCGATAGTTACGCTCCAGGCCTTCGGCCCTTCTTCTGACTTTCTTTAAATATCTTCCCAGTGACACTTGGGCCCTCTAAGTAAAAGTCTGTGCCTCTGGCTCCGGTGGTCCGGGCCGGAAGCTCGGCTTTTGGCCTCGCAAACCAGCGCCTCTCTGAAGAAAGATTCGGGCCTTCGGCCCTACGCGGAGTACGTCCTACGGCCTTTGCAGGTTGTCGAAAGGATCGTCGGATCCATTTAACGTTACACTATTCCATCGGCTGACGTGGTAGTGCTGGGCTTTGGCGGCTCGGGCTTCAGCCTTGCGAACTGGCGCGCCTCTGAGTGCCGCTTTTGGCCGTACGCGTTGGCCGTGTCTCTACGCGGAGCTCGGCTTTAAGTCTCCGTTGGAGTTCGAAGCGAATCGTTGCACTTTGGCCGCGCTTTAAATTTGCAAGCGACATGCTTGGGCCCTCGAAGTGAAGGTCCGCGCCTCCGCGAGCTCAGTTTTCGGCCTCCCACCCTGATGCTCGCTCTTTGGACTCGCTCAACATAGATTTACACTGATTCCTGTAATGTTCCAGCCCTCACGTGGCGTGCCCTTCGGCTTCCCCCAAAATTAGCGGGATGGGAACTCCTCGGGCCCGGAGCGAAGCTTCAGCAGTCTGTGAAATCAGTTTTTGAAATTCTATCCAACTTTAAGGATTCTCGAGATTCACTAAAAGGTTTCAAATAAATAAAATAATTAAAAAATTAAAAAACACGACTGCCGTTTTAAGCGAACTGAAAAGTAACAAATAATTCAGGTTAATTCTTGTCAGCGTATCTACATAATTATAGGTGCTTGTCTTATTACTTACTATGTTTTGTTTTGATTGCAGTCGGGGAACCTTTCATTACGGAAAATATTAATATATGGAGGTTCCCCGACTGCAATTGAAACAAAACATAGTAAGTAATAAGACAAGCACCTATAATTATGTAGATACGCTGACAAGAATTAACCTGAATTATTTGTTACTTTTCAGTTCGCTTAAAACGGCAGTCGTGTTTTTTAATTTTTTAATTATTTTATTTATCTAATTCAGTAATCGATGGCGGTCACGTTTATGTACCTAGTACTAAGTGGAACCAAGTTTTTTTTAGCATAACAATTTTTTATGTTGAAATTAAACTTAAATTAAAATTTATTGTCACCCTACTAATGGTTTAGTTTCAAACTATCAGCCATGCATCGCTCTTATTTTACATAGGAATAGAGTCTATCGCAAAAATTAAAGCATGTGAGTGGTTATTGCTCATTTATGTTTTAAGTTTCTATGGCTGATAGTTTGAAAAGAGGTATTAAACTTTTCAGACTAAACCATTAGTAGGGTGACATGACAATAAATTTTGATTTCAACATAAAAAAATTTTATGCTAAAAAAAGACTTGGTTCCACTTAAGTACTACATAAACGTGACCGCCATCGATTACTGAGTTAGAAAAATGGGTTCCTGTTCACCGATTAAATTCCACCGTGTATATTATCAAACCGGAATCACAAGGGGATTCGGAAGTACCTACTGTTAACACAACAAATGACAGCAACATTTATCAAGAAAAGAGTGGCTTACAGATGCAGGGAGTGATTAATTAATTTATTGTCTGTAAGTATTTGGACTATGAATATACGAATGGAACTATGAATATGTCCTAGATTGACTTATACAATGTTGTGTCAACAGTAGTTTCAAATCCCATTCTAATCGTGTTTGATAATAAAATATGAGCGATAATCGTGAAAGTTTAAATCAATGTACCTATTCAATGATCAATATATCATGATCTCAATGTAATGTAAGTACTAAAATGATTAATGAATGTGATTAACGAGCTAGTCCTTGTATGTATACTTATGTAAATAAAACTGTACCTACTTATGTACTTATTTTACTTACAAATAAATATTAATTGAATACTTACGTTGCTGTTGTAGGTAAATGTCGCAATTTTTTAACTTTATTATAACGAAAACATGTTAATATAAAACGTTGTAAGTATTATTAGTCCCAGTACTTATCATAACAAAATTAAGCAGTTGTGACTCAAAATCTACAATTCTTACCTACTGAATAAAAGTCATTATAAACCGAGTTCATATTTTATTTCCGTAGTTTATTAGTTTAACATTATGTATATGTAACATGAGTTTGACTGTACTCTTTAGAGTATTATATTAGGCATGATATATACTTTGTGCAATAGGGATGATGACTGTAGTTATTAGTACATTGTGCATCAAGGAGGTAAGTACGGAATTACTAACGAGAGTGTTAGAAGCCCGACGCCGTTAGGCGGAGGGGTTTTATGACTCGAGTTAGTATTCCGCTTACCGACCGTGATGCATACAATGTTTTTCATCACACTTGCCAACCAAAAAATAAGGTTTAAGACATAATATTATTAAATGGCGTACTGACATTTCTATTACTCCCTAGGGAATTTCACTTTTCTATTACTCCCGCTACGCGCGCAAGCAATGGCGCGCTTAGACAGCAAGTTTGATGAAAAATAAATTATTTAACATTATGCACGACATAATACACAAAGACATTATTACTAAGATGTAGATTGCAGTAATTTTTGTACAGAACTTCTATTTAATAAATTGAAAAGAACTTAAAAGAGTAGGTCATTTGGCAGTACTTAAACGTGACGTCACTTTTGAGTATTTCATATAAAATTCCATAGTGGGGATCGTTTTGACGGTTCGAAAAAAGATGCTGATTTGACTTGCCAGTCAGCTTGCCTATTGTGCATATTTAGTGAGAAAAACCCTTACCACATTATATATAGCACGATAATAAAGAATAATTTGAGATTTATAGTTTATACTGGCAACATTGATAAAATAACCTTTCGGTATTGGCCATCCTTGTGTCGTTTTTTTTTTTTAATTTATTGCTTGACCATGGATACAAGTCCTTCAGTCGGATCCTTGTGTCGAGCTGCTCAGTGTTGCTAGTATTCAAACTGAAAAAATTGTATGAAATTGAAACAGGACATACAAAAAAATTGTTTGGAAATAGGATAGGATACAAATGTTATTCTTAATGTACATGAAATAAATAGATTCTTGCAAAGCGTGGATTATTGTAAGTTTCCAGTATGGACCTATGGACATTCATTAAAAAAATAATTCTTCGAAAATTTTGGCTTGACTACCAGCTGAATATTATTTAAAAAGATAATTTTATTTGACAATTATCGTAATGTTGCCAATGCAAAGAAAAACACCTAGAAAAGCATTTACATATTTTATTTCATAATAAATCATTTGTATGAACGTAACGTAGTAAACACTTTTGTTTTGCTTAAAAAAACCGTCATGTAAATTTCTAAACTTATATGTCGAAGTATAAATTATTAGGACTCTAATTTGAAAACAAAGGACAATCTGACAGAATGACATTTCTTATTTTATTACTTGCTCACATGGCAACATTAGTCACCACGCGATTTTCTTTCTGAATTTGCTTGTACTTCTTCTGGACGGATTTTAGGATTTTTGCTGTTGTTTCCAGAAAAGTAACACAAAAATGTTTGGTGGTCAACAGCCTATTTTAGTTTTGAGTAAGTGTCGTGTCAAGGAAATTTGTATGTGCTCTGATAAAAGTTACAAATTTATTCATTGGTGATTCACGGTTGCAGGTCAAAACACAAAACGTGAGTCCGGCCGGAAGGTTCAGCTCGAAAATATTAATGCTGGAAAGGTGAATATGTGTGATAATTGCATTAAACATAAAATTTTCGAAGTTAGACATCTATTTCAGTCATTAGTTCTTAAATATATGTATTATTTCAGACGATAGCGGATGTTATCCGAACATGCCTCGGACCTCAGGCAATGTTGAAAATGTTGATGGACCCCATGGGAGGCATTGTCATGACCAACGATGGCAACGCTATTCTTCGCGAGATCACTGTACAACACCCAGCAGCAAAATCCATGATAGAAATCGCAAGAACACAGGATGAAGAGGTTAGAATTTATAATTATCCTTATTCGGTGGTTGCAGTCAATAATTTGAAGCATTACAAATAGTCTAACTTGTTTTATGGATTCCTAAAGCCTTTTTCTATTGCCTCTAGTTTTGTAGACATTCATATTTTGTAACAAAGATCAACATCAAATTTGAAACAAAGGACTGGTGGTACTTGCATTACTGTGTGAATCCAGTGTGGACAACAGTAACAAAACCTGTGATTCTTAATCAGTGGATTTGTGAGAATTCCAATTCATACAAGCAAATTCTTCAATAAATTGATTCAAGAAATAAAATAAAATATGAGCTACATATTTCTGTGTCTTTGAGCTATTCTTATATGATAAAGAACATATATATAGTGAAAATAATTACATTTAAACAATGATTAAACTAATCCAATTCATGACATACTGTTTCAAGTCTTTGAGAAGGATTATTATTATAAAAAATAAACTCATTTAATCTAATGTTATTACTGTGTATAGGTTGGAGATGGCACCACATCAGTAATAGTTCTAGCCGGAGAAATGCTGGCAGTGGCCGAGCAGTTCCTGACACAGAACATCCACCCCACAGTCATCATCCGAGAGTACAGACAAGCACTGGAGGATGCCGTCAAACTGCTGGAGGAGAAGATCTCCATCCCCATTGACATGAATGACAAGGAAAAAATGAAAGATGTTGTAAGTATTATATTAACTTTTGCAAAAGGTTACTGGCAGGGCAAAATAGGATAAGTAACTAATGACTGCTGTTTGAATTACATTTCTTGCATAATTGACATCATTAAATGTTGTGAAGTAAGCAAAAATTGAACTCTCTTTCTCTTAAATAACTACTATAATTAGCTTAACAGTGACACATAGTTTTTCAAAGCTTGATGTTTAAAAGGTTGAGCAGTGATAGGGTTACATTTTAAATTTTAATATGACTATGTATACCAATTGTCAGTAGAAACCAAAAAAAAAAGAAAACAAACCTAAAAACTTACATCATTCCACAATGACATACTTTAGCTTAAAATCTTAAACAATTAAAGTTCACATACATTTTTAGTAAAAATTGTTGATACTTATTAGTAATAACTTAAAAATATATCTGCAAAATGTTTTAGTTTTATAGTAAATAAAAAATATTCTGTTTCAGATCCGCTCATGTGTGGGCACCAAGTATATTGGGCGTTGGGCTGACCTGGCTGTGGACATTGCCTTGGATGCCGTTAACACTGTTATGGTCAACGAGAATGGGAGAGTAGAAGTTGATATTAAGAAGTAAGTTAGGATTTATCCTTTTTTTACCTTTTTTAACCACACATATTATGTCACTATTATGTGTGGGCATCAAAATAAACTGCAAAAAGAAAATTACTACTGCTATAAAGAGAGCTAGAGAATTAACTGTTTTTAATGCAGTTTAATGAACTGGTGATATGACAATAGCTCATGTAATACTAAATTAAATTGTAGGCAATAGTACTTGTTTCCACAATAACCTTTACTTCCTGGCTAAGCTTATGTTAGGGTGCAATTGCATTTAACAATGTCACTGTTTGTCCATCCTAGTATGCTTACATCTTTCAACTCAACAGACTTAGAAGCGATTTTTTTGTAAATAGAGTAAATCAAGAGGAAAGTTGTAGTATCAGTATCATACTACAACCTGGATATTAGGCAACATATAATTCATGAATTAACCTTAAATTTTAGCTACGCTAAAGTGGAGAAGATCCCCGGAGGCACGGTGGAGGAGTCCCGCGTGCTCAACGGAGTCATGATCAACAAGGACGTGACGCACCCCAAGATGAGGCGCTATATCGAGAACCCCCGCATCATACTGCTGGACTGCCCGCTGGAGTACAAGAAGGGAGAGAGTCAGACCAACATTGAGATTGTGGGAGAACAGGTAACAGTTATTAGCTGTGTAATACATTTCAGGTTATATTAGGTCATTACTTTTGAAATTGGCGTTTTGTATGAGGATTTTGTGGAAAGTCTTTTTGATACAATTAATTTCGTGTATAATTTTGATGTCAAAATCAAAATAAACCAAATTCAAATATCAAAATAAGACACTTCTAAGGCATGTGTCTCTATTTCATAAAAATCATAAAACAAGGTACTATCATACATTTACTTATATCTATTCGAAATATAATTGATTGTCTCCTGTTCGTTGCCGCCGCGATTTGGGCTCTACTTTTCACTTACGATCAGGTGGAGTGGAGCCACTTTGATGTGCCAACATAAAAAAAATATATACGAACCGGCTAGAGATGTTTTCAAAGGTTATTATTGAATATTACTAAAGAAAAAAAAAACAATTATTACTGTGAAAAAACCTTTGTTACACAGTGCACTGTTGAAAATGAAAAAAAAATCTAAGTTACTCTTTATGTAATATAATTAAGGTGCATTCAGACCAAACGAACATTCGCTATTCTAACCCAGACTCTACGAAATTCGATCGTTAGACAACACGTGATTGGTTGATTTCGTAGAATGGGGGATAGAACAGCAAATGCTCTTTTGGTTTGAATGCACCTTTAGGGACCAACTAAAGTATGACCAAAAACGCCAATTTCATAGGTAATGAGTAGGGTTAGGATTTTGGTGGCATTTATGGAACAGAGAGCAGTGGAGTCGATGATACAAATTTTTTTAATTGAATAAATGATTAACTTTTTAAATAATATAGAAATAGTGTTTAGTTCAAGCTGGATTTATCAATGAATTTAAATAAATAACACGAATTTTATTTTTGAGAATCTAGAAAAATATTAATTTTGAATAAAAATGTTGATAAGTGAGAAAATATATTTATTTGATTTTCAAGGTTCTAGTTTCCTCGAAGCCCATAAATATTATATAATAATCATAAGCTATATTATTAAAAAAAAGATTGAATTTGATTTCATAGGTAGTCAAATATTAATACAATAAAATTATTTAATACTTAAAATGGTTGAAACCCTGTTAAAAAGAATATGTTTATGTATTATTTCTGATTAATTAATTATTCAATCAATCATAAACAATTTGAGCAACGACTCCACTATTCTCTGTTCACCTAATGCCACCAAAATTCCTAACCCTAGTAATGAGCCAATATAACAACTGCCACAAAATTGTTTTAGAAATATTTTGCCATTATACACCTGCCACAAGCAAGTTGTTGTACAATCGGGATTGTATACAACTGTACTTCACTCTTCTCCAGGGACTTCAGGTTGTCATTATCTATAATTTAGGTGGAAGTCCGTCCACCTTACGATTGAATTTGTTATATGTATCTATTGGCCATATTCAATTTGATTTGTATGTTTGATGCTACAAAACTTAAATAAAATGATATGTTACTATGACTAATTGATATAGGCCTAGTTTCTGTGTTGGAAGTCAGCCAGCTGTTTTTTACAACAACAACTTACAAGGTGAGAAGTTCTGACCGAAGCTAGCACTTTACACCTTACACGTTTATAGCCATCGTTTGTACGATCCATTTTATCAAGCTTTCACCAGGCGCCTATTGCATAACCAATTACAACTAATATTTCAAGCGGAAGTCTCTTTTTTATATATCTGTAATTTGTTATGCAATAGGTTCTAAGGTATCAAATATTAAAAAAAACATACAGTCAAATTGAGAACCTCCTTTTTTTAAGTCTGTTGAAAAGCCGAGATGTTTATGATGAATTATAATACTAACCTGCCACGTCGTACTATCCAGGACTTCACGAAGCTCCTCCAACTGGAAGAGGAGCACGTGCAGCGCCAATGCGAAGACATCATCGCCCTTAAGCCCGACATCGTGTTCACGGAGAAGGGAGTCTCGGATCTGGCGCAGCACTACCTGGTCAAGGCCGGCATCACTGCCATCCGCAGGTCAGCCACTAGTACTGTAAAATGGTATCCTATTATATCGTAATTGTATTTTCTCATACTTGCAATGAAAGGCCATAGTCGGATTTTCATAGTAAGTCAGCCTTTAAATCAACCAGACTCTAGTATTTTTTTGTGAGTACCTCTTATGGTGAAGAATATTTCTGCTGAGTATCAACGTCATATCGGTGACAGTTTTTGACTTATGATTTTTTTTAGTTTTTTCTTTAATGTGTTGTATCTCAGGATGTATAAAAGCGAATTGCTTCAAATTTTGAAATAATGTTCTTTATTTAGATATGCATCGAATTTAAAAAAATGAATATCGATTGTCGTATAAAAAAAAAAAAAAAAAGACCAAAAAATTTTTCATATTTTTTTTGTGTACCTATGAAGTAGTGACACCTCTATTTTCTTTTTCTAATTATAGACCATACATTGGCCTACTAGTTGCCTAAGTATCAAAATTTTCCAAGCGGTACTTCTTACCAAAAATCGGCAATATGTGTGGTCAAGTTCTGCATTCAATCGGTGTTTTTCAATGTAGTATACAAACTCTTCATTTATATTTGAGTTTTCTTATCAGGTTATCTTATTTAAGAGTAAATGCTAATGACAACTTAATGTCATCATGATGCAAGCTGTTTATTTCATTATTAATCGGCCGTTTATTATTTTAACTAGCGTAATTCGATATTATTTATGAGATATTCATTAAAAATAATATATTTCTTGAATATATTACTATATACGCTAGTTGAAATGGTAAACGGCCGATTAATAATGAAATAAACAGCTTGCATCATGATGACATTAAGTTGTCATTAGCATTTACTCTTAAATAAGATAACCTGATAAGAAAACTCAAATATAAATGAAGAGTTTGTATACTACATTGAAAAACACCGATTGAATGCAGAACTTGACCACACATATTGCCGATTTTTGGTAAGAAGTACCGCTTGGAAAATTTTGATACTTAGGCAACTAGTAGGCCAATGTATGGTCTATAATTAGAAAAAGAAAATAGAGGTGTCACTACTTCATAGGTACACAAAAAAAAATATGAAAATTTTTTTGGTCTTTTTTTTTCTTTTTTTTATACGACAATCGATACTCATTTTTTTAAATTCGATGCATATCTAAATAAAGAACATTATTTCAAAATTTGAAGCAATTCGCGTTTATACATCCTGAGATACAACACATTAAAGAAAAAACTAAAAAAAATCATAAGTCAAAAACTGTCACCGATAGGACGTTGATACTCAGCAGAAATATTCTTCACCATAAGAGGTACTCACAAAAAAATACTAGAGTCTGATTGATTTAAAGGCTGACTTACTATGAAAATCCGACTATGGCCTTTTGGCATTATGTACATCAAATTAAACCAAGAAGTACCATCTCGCTGGTTTGATGATTGAACTTGATATGTAAGGGCATTTTCACTTCTAGGGACACCCAATTAGCTTAACTCTCACAAAAAAGTTAACTTCGATGTCAGCTTTGTAACGACAATTAAGCATTAAATATTAACAAAAATATTTTTTGTCATTTAATCCAGAAAGAATACGCGTTTATGCAATATAAAAACATAAATAAAGTGGATTTATGTAAATATTTAGAGCATTTCTTTTTTTTTTGGCCACTAAATTTTAAAATCGACCAAAATTACAAAAATCAATTTTTATAAACTTTTTCAACGGGAATATGTAGTAAAAATTATGTATTTTCTGATTATATGCAAGTAACCAGGTTTTAAAAGGTTTTATTTTATATAGTACAAAATCAATAAATATTGTGACAAAGCAGAATACTGGTTCTTCCTGTGTTACCTTTCCTTTGTTTAAAAATCATAGAAAGGCCATAGTCGGATTTTCATAGTAAGTCAGCCTTTAAATCAACCAGACTCTAGTATTTTTTTGTGAGTACCTCTTATGGTGAAGAATATTTCTGCTGAGTATCAACGTCCTATCGGTGACAGTTTTTGACCTTTGATTTTTTTTAGTTTTTTCTTTAATGTGTTGTATCTCAGGATGTATAAAAGCGAATTGCTTCAAATTTTGAAATAATGTTCTTTATTTAGATATGCATCGAATTTAAAAAAATGAATATCGATTGTCGTATAAAAAAAAGAAAAAAAAAGACCAAAAAATTTTTCATATTTTTTTTTGTGTACCTATGAAGTAGTGACACCTCTATTTTCTTTTTCTAATTATAGACCATACATTGGCCTACTAGTTGCCTAAGTATCAAAATTTTCCAAGCGGTACTTCTTACCAAAAATCGGCAATATGTGTGGTCAAGTTCTGCATTCAATCGGTGTTTTTCAATGTAGTATACAAACTCTTCATTTATATTTGAGTTTTCTTATCAGGTTATCTTATTTAAGAGTAAATGCTAATGACAACTTAATGTCATCATGATGCAAGCTGTTTATTTCATTATTAATCGGCCGTTTATTATTTTAACTAGCGTAATTCGATATTATAAATGAAGAGTTTGTATACTACATTGAAAAACACCGATTGAATGCAGAACTTGACCACACATATTGCCGATTTTTGGTAAGAAGTACCGCTTGGAAAATTTTGATACTTAGCCAACTAGTAGGCCAATGTATGGTCTATAATTAGAAAAAGAAAATAGAGGTGTCACTACTTCATAGGTACACAAAAAAAATATGAAAAATTTTTTGGTCTTTTTTTTTCTTTTTTTTATACGACAATCGATATTCATTTTTTTAAATTCGATGCATATCTAAATAAAGAACATTATTTCAAAATTTGAAGCAATTCGCTTTTATAAATCCTGAGATACAACACATTAAAGAAAAAACTAAAAAAAATCATAAGTCAAAAACTGTCACCGATAGGACGTTGATACTCATCAGAAATATTCTTCACCATAAGAGGTACTCACAAAAAAATACTAGAGTCTGGTTGATTTAAAGGCTGACTTACTATGAAAATCCGACTATGGCCTTTGCTTCTTCCTCATCTTAATTATATATTTTTATTAAAATGCAGAACATAATTGATATAAAAATGTAGAAATAATTAATTAAACTATACGGAAACCATTAAAAGTCTAATACCAACAGGTTTATTTTGTTACTCTCACCGGTAGGATCGGTATTTTTAAATTTTAATATAAAGTAAGCAAAGTTCAATAAGGTCTTAAAGATGGCAGTAAAAGTATTTTTTTATTTGTTTTAAAGGTAGCGGATATGTTAAGTATTATTAAATATAACTTAAATCATACTAAAATAACTACACCGAAAATGTTGGGACAGTAACAAAGAATGCTGTTGGTAACAAAGGAGGAAATGTAAGGCCTCGTGTAGAATGTGCATTAGAATTACGTAGAAAATGTAGGTCTATAAATTTATATCCATATTTTACAGGGTCGATGAAATAAAGAATCGATTAGATTTATTTATGTAATAACTAATTAAACTCTAATTTTAATCGTTCCCTATATCGCCTCATCTTTTCGGCTGCTCTCATCTTAGGTTGTGCTGACATTTTCTCTCCCTGTATACAACAATGAAAACTAGCCTTTACAATAAATTCCTTTTATTGTTACTCAAAGTTCCTTTGATATGTTACCACGCGAAAGTAACGAAATAAGAAGTAACACAACACGTGGTCGTGGATTAAAAAATGATTTATAAAGCTTGTTTTAGCAACAATATTCAATTGTTTTGTTACATGATGTACATAACAATATACATTAAACGATACATTAATGAAAACGAAGTAAAAGTTTAAGCTTTCCTAGTAAATCCAGTAACAAGGAGGAAATCAAAACTGGTCACAACAATTAGGCACGTGCGTTTTTTAGTAGATCTTGATGACAATTGACCGAATAAACATGGCCGCATATTGAATTGACGTATGTCGGTGTTGCCAGTCGTAAAAAGTAACATTTTGGTAGTATTTATCTTTATTTCACTGCTAAAATAGGTAACAAAGTAAGAATTTTCTAAGTGGAACTTTTTGTGGGACACGATTAAAAAATATATTTCTACTACTTTTAACGGTTTTAGGTGTATAAAACCATTCTAAAAAGAATCTTACTGTGAAGATACAGAGATCACAATAAAAAAACGTTATATGTTGCTTAGACCATTATGAAAATATCTTTATTTGAAGTAGCAAAATTTAGACTGGGACATTGGTTTTTTCATACATTTCAAAAATCGAATGTCTGGTTTTTAAAGTAGAGGCATCGTAAGAAGTCGTTTTTGACGTTTGTTTGCACATGAAGTTCTGTAAATGTTGACAGTTAGTATAATGGAGCAAATGTCAAACTTCATTGTTGCCTGTACGGAATAGTGATGTTACTACTGTTGCTGCAATTTACCGATACGTCAATCGAAATAAATAAGTAAACCTTTTTTATGGAGAGGTACGAATAATTGCTATAATACGCACATATTTTCTAAAAGTTTGTTATGGTTTCGACAGGTCCTCGCGAGCCCGTGTGCCCGGTGGATACGCGGCTTTACAGACTGTGTTGAACTTGACAACCAGATAAATGTCAAAATTGTTATAAAATCACGTATAATTTTATTTTTCGTAGAATAATAATTTATGTACCACTACGTTATCACCTAGATGTGCTCTGATTTTAATAAATGGTTTTAGTGACTTTATATACTGTATATACGGCATTTCTCTATTTGGCATACCTACATTGCCCTCTGAGCTAGCACGCAAGTTTCCCAACGTGGGTTGGGAGTGGATCGCTGCAGGCTGGCAAACTCGCGTCCAAGCTCATGGTCTCAACCACTGCCAGTTCTGCATTGACATTACTACCAAGTGAAACTACCTACGTATATTGTACATCAGACTCCGATACTATTTGACCTAGCATTACATTTGGACACCGATTACCTACTGCTATTAATTGTTGACCTTGATTTTTAATTTTGACACTGGTTTTGACACTAGTTACTATCTCTCGCTAACAGAGGTTGTGGATGCTATTTCCTCTATAGGTCACGTCCTATAAAACATCCTACCTAACTGCGACTTTACGTCATTATGACGTCACCGGCACCAAAGTTTCGCTGCCTGCTAATGATTCTAAGTAAGATTACCAAACACTTTTTTAGTTCGAATTACCTAACACTTTTTTAATTAAATTTTTTTAATGGCAAGTACCAGATCTAACGCCCTTTCGCACTTGACTGCAAATTTTACGACGGTAAAATCGAGCGTTTCACTACACTATTGTGAGCTGTCAAAAACGACTTCTTACGATGCCTCTACTTTAATTAAATTTAATATATGTTATGGCTTTTGTTACATTATTTTAACATATCCTGTGTAATTATTAAATTCACTATTAGGAAAAAATACTTAATACAGACGTTTCTTAACAAAAAGTATTAAAATAATATTTTCAAAGTCGTGGGACACGGCTAGATGCGGCAGTGGCCAAAAAAAAAGAAATGCTCTTTAATGCTTAATTGTCGTTACAAAAGCTGACATCGAAGTTAACTTTTTTGTGAGAGTTAAGCTAATTGGGTGTCCCTAGAAGTGAAAATGCCCGTAAAGGCATTTCATACACTGGAAGGAACCTGCTTTAAAAAATAAAATACCAGGGTCGCGTTTTATAAAGTTACAATTTACAATTTCGCTGTTTGCCTCTCTAACGCACGGACATATTGGCTAGAAAGAGAGCCAAACAGTGAAATTGTAAATTGTAACTTTATAAAACGCGACCCAGAAGTAACTTGTAAAGTGACAGAACATCTTGGCATTTCGCCGTAAAAAAAGAACTGATGTCAATGTCACCGGGTAAAAGATTATCTCAAATAGTTTTAAATAAAATTACCTATAAGTTGTTTTTTTTTTTTTTTTTTGTAGATTCGTTTCGCTCTTTGACTTATTTGTTTGTGTACTGTGAAAATTACTTCAGATTCTTTTATTTCATTGCAAGTTTGAGAAAAGCACTATACAAATCTCGTATGCGTATGACTTGGCCTGTAACCTTTCGTTTCCCGTCCTCTATAGTAATGTACTATTGTAACTGTGGTGACGACAGTGAGAATTCATTTACCACCATCCCAACTCCTCCCGTGGGTGTCGTAAGAGTCGACTAAGGGATTGAAGTGTCGCTGATTATTCTTTGATACAATATTGATGAAGGGCAGCAGCGTCATTATAGTGGACACATTGCTGCGATCACCAATCCGCTTGCCCAGCGTGGCGATTATGGGTATTTATCTCCTAACGCGTCAATGGGAGAGGCCTATACGACGAGGATTAAAAGACTATTAAGAAGTTTTCATAGGTACTATGTATTATATTTGGACCGTATTGCCTCTGGAGCCACTGACACATAAAGCATGTCCACGAAATAAAGTAGCCACCGTAAAATCAGTCTCCACTGTTACACATTAGGCCCATGTAGTTTTAACTGCCATGGGACTGTAATTTTATTCTTTTGTTTTATGTTTATTTAACAATCCAATATCGAAAAGCATTCATTTAAAAGTTGTCAATATCAAAATAACTTCAGATAATGCTTAATACAAAAGTTTACGCCCAAAAAAGGGCGATCTACCGAGCCTATGTCAACAATGTTAGACTTGAAATAGTTAATCAAAATTGTAGACACGAGATTCATAGTTTTTTTATAGTATCGATATTGTTGGGTCAGTTAAGACCCATTGGGTAACTAAATTACCCAAAATGGTAAAATAAAAAGAAACATTGCTAAAATACAGAAGTTTACATAAAAGTCCATAATTATTGAGAAATTCATATAAATATCAACCACAGCATCTGAGAAGAAAGGCAAAGAGCCCTTCTTTCTAATAACATCCATGCAAAGGTATGGTCTCAAAAAAAAAAATATACGGCAATGTCTACCTACTTTATTTCTTGAACAATGCACAAGCCTTACAGCTTGTTCCAATGAACTAATATCTTTTTTAGTACAGATGGTGTACTTTTTAGGCTCTAGTGCGAGAAGTGGGTCATTTTACGTCAAGTCCAAAACTTCGGAGGGCCATCTGTACTAAAAAAAACGTCATACGAGACACGTGCAAAAACGAAATTCGTAACTCGTGTCGATTTAAAACACCCTGTCGGTCGTGTTTTAAAACATCGCCACTCGTTTCGGATTTCACGTTTTTCGCACTTGTGTCGTAATGTACTAATTTGTTGTAGATTACGTAAAACCGACAACAACCGCCTAGCGCGGGCCTGCGGCGCTACCATCGTGAACCGCACCGAGGAACTCAAGGAGAGCGACGTCGGCACCGCCGCCGGCAAGTTCGAGATCAAGAAGATCGGCGACGACTATTTTTCCTTCATCACGGAATGCAAGAACCCCAAGGTCAGTGGTACCTCTTCTATTTTAACCAAGAAGTTGGTACATAGTCACACATATGAATCACATGATCCTAGAGTGTCACATCTGGGGATATGAGTTTACAGGAGCTTGGATACATTGTTTTTGGAAGGTACTGGCTGGGTGAGTAGAGTATATTTCATACAATAATCTACGGCGGCGCTACCATCGTCAACAGACGATACAACAGCTCCGAGCTGTTATATCGACGTCGGCACCGCCACCGGCAAGTTCGAGATCAAGAACATCGGCGACGACTATTTTTCCTTCATCACGGAATGCAAGAACCTGTCAGTGGTACCTCTTCTATTTTATTTAACCAAGAAGTTGGCACATAGTCACACACATGATCCTAGAGTGTCACATCTGGGGATATGAGTTTACAGGAGCTTGGGTACATTGTTTTTGGAAGGTATTGGTTGGGTGAGTATATTTCCTACAATAATCTACGGCGGCGCTACCATCGTCAACAGTCGATACAACAGCTCCGAGCTGTTATATCGACGTCGGCACCGCCACCGGCTAGTTCGAAAAATAAGTAGTAAGTACTTCACTAGTACTACTTAAGTGTTCCTAGTAAGTACTTCTCGTTCATCACGGACTGCAAGAACCCGAAGGTCAGTGTTAGCTTTTGTTTCTACCAACCATGCAGCATTCCTGTAGGTACTTGATTGGTGAAACAGCATTCCGAGTCTTTAATATGGCTTTGATGGTCGCTGAATTTGAAGTGTTGAAATAGTACATTGTGTTTTTAAGGGTGGTAAGTAACTTTTCTCAAACTTGCTACGGAATGTTGATGTTACTTACGTTAAATTAAGCCCGGAAATACTATGTATCCGGTGTCATATGCTAAGATGATATGTAAAGAGATTTCATGTATTTATTTCACACCTAGGACTGCAAACAAACTGTCTTTTGTTTTGAAACGTCAAATTGTGACACTAGGTCTTGACATTCAGCCACAGAAAAAAAAATAACCTATTTTATTTCAACAATTCCTACTAAGCATTCTTAAGATTACCCTTAAAAAGAACATTTTCTGAGCAGATGCATTGTAATAGAAGGTACATTACGATACAAGTGCGAATAAAATGAAGTTCGAAACGTATGAAGATAAATTAAAGCACGACCGAAGGGAGTGCTTTAAATCGACACTGAGTTACGAATTTCCTTTTCGCACATGTATCGTACGACGTTTTTCAGTACATATGGCACTCCGAAGATTTCGACCTAACATAAAATGAACCACTTTTCGCACTAGTGCGTAAAAAAAGCACCGACTGTACTGAAAAGTGAAAAGTATATTCATACGTCTTATTAATATTAAAACATACGTGTTTCCAGGCATGCACAATCCTTCTGCGTGGTGCTTCCAAGGACGTGCTGAATGAAATCGAGAGGAACCTGCAGGACGCTCTACATGTTGCTAAGAATTTGGTAAGCATTTTATATTAGCCTAAATAAATGCTTAATGGAGATGACATCTAACTTTCATTATGGTAAAATTATGTTACATTTTACAGTGGCTTCATAACG
>JALPQI010024120.1:0-15844 GCA_025490895.1 Thaumatotibia leucotreta | reverse complement strand
ATTTCGAACAGATAAAAACAAATTACACGTTGAATATTTTTGTAACATTGTAGACACGTTATGTGTTTGTACTGCGAAATTGATCTCCGATTTTATTATTCTATTGCAAGTTTGAGAAAATCACCTGGAAACCAAACAGCACACTTTCTGTTAATTCGGCTGAATATACCTATGCACCCTGCCAAATATGGATTTTCGGCGTCTGTAGTACCCACTGTACCCACCGTGTATAGTACCCACCGTGCTCAGTCGAGGTTGTCCTGGAAGATGAGGCGGACGTAGCCCGGGGAGCCCTGCAGCGGCGCGGCACAGAACGGGCAGATGGCGTGGAAGCCGTTCGTGCCGTGCGGTATGTCTACGCTCGCCCAGTACCTGCGACAAACGTCATTATATATTGATTCAAACTTTCACGATTAGGAAAAAATACTAGTAACTGGCCATTCTCCAGTAACTGAACACCTTAAGATGCATGCAGACCAAAAGAGCATTCGCTGTTCGATACCCCACTCTACGAAATCAACGAATCACGTTTCGTGTAACGATCGAATAGGGGCTTAGAGTAGGGGCTTAGAACAGCGAATGCTCTTTTGGTTTGCATGCACCTTTATATAAAAAAAGAACTCTATGTGATTATAGTTAGAATTCATTTTAAAACGATGTGTCATGTCAATGTAAATTACTATCCCTCTTCCAAAATGAATTGTACTTACAATTACATACATTTTATTTTTATATAAGGTGGCCAGTTACTGGAGGGTGGCCCATTACTAGCTATTTACCCTGTCACTCATATTTTAACGATAAACGAGTCTTAGGGCCGATTCAGACCGGAGTGGCAGCGGCCGGCAGCGACCCGGCGATCCCTTTCATTGTGAAATAATGTTAGACTTTATCTACATATTAAGTAATATCAGTGTCGCTTGAAATACTCGAAAAGGTCGCGCGGTGCCGCTGGCGCGCCTTTTCCGCCATCACTCAGCCTTAAGAGGGCCACAAACGATCAGTTTTAAAACTTACGTGTGTAGGCAAATCTTTAAGCTGTGCAGTTGAACTGATGATCTAATCAAAATTTCATTACATTATTTTTAACTGAATAGTTAAAACTGAGCAATTAAAACTGATTGGAAGAATTAACGCGAGTACACACGCGCACCACGAGGCCGGGCGTCATGCACGAGGGTCCCACTAGTGGGAGTGACTCACTTGACGGTCCGCTCGGAGGCCATGTGTCCGCAGGGGTTGAAGGCGTACGTGGGCGGCTCGGCGTCCACGTAGAAGGCGGGTTCGATGCCCATACACACCCGCACCACGAGGCCGGGCGTCATGCACATGGGTCCCACTAGTGGGAGTGACTCACTTGACGGTCCGCTCGGAGGCCATGTGTCCGCAGGGGTTGAAGGCGTACGTGGGCGGCTCGGCGTCCACGTAGAAGGCGGGTTCGATGCCCATACACACCCGCACCACGAGGCCGGGCGTCATGCACATGGGTCCCACTAGTGGGAGTGACTCACTTGACGGTCCGCTCGGAGGCCATGTGTCCGCAGGGGTTGAAGGCGTACGTGGGCGGCTCGGCGTCCACGTAGAAGGCGGGTTCGATGCCCATACACACCCGCACCACGAGGCCGGGCGTCATGCACATGGGTCCCACTAGTGGGAGTGACTCACTTGACGGTCCGCTCGGAGGCCATGTGTCCGCAGGGGTTGAAGGCGTACGTGGGCGGCTCGGCGTCCACGTAGAAGGCGGGTTCGATGCCCATACACACCCGCACCACGAGGCCGGGCGTCATACACATGGGACACTTGCGGAGCCCTGTTTCGCTGCTTTCAGCGCCCCATGAGTGCTCGCCTAGAATTTGAATGGCGTGTGTTAAATCATACATATGCGAAAAGGAATAAAATAGGAGTAGCACGAGGTAAATAATGTGTTTTAGTTGGATTATGCTGATGGTAAGGAGCTATCTAACTTATGGCAACTGCAATAATAGAAGTGTGCCAATCCTTTGAAAATGGAGGGTTACTTGTATCAAAGGCGAAAGGGAATACATAACACCACAAAATAACTCATAGAAATCGTATAAGATATCGATTATGCGGCATGCGATCAACGCAACGGACTTACCAAGTCTGCGTTAGGGTTAAAAATTGGATGAAAAATCAAACGCTTGCGTATATTTTTACACTCGCGAGTCAAGCTGGCTCAAAATGTGTCGCACACATCCGAACCTGTTAGCGCACAACTTGCAGGTAAGCCGTCTCAGTTGTCGTAGGTCCTTAGAAGAGGAAGATTTGTCATCCATAGGTATACTCATACGAGAAGGCGCAGTGTGGGTAGGCCCTCCACAAGGTAGACTGATGACCAGGTGAAGGTCGCAGGAGTCTGCTGGATGCGGGTAACGCAGGACCGGTCATTGTGGCAATCTTTGGGGGATGCCTTTATTCAGCAGCGGACGTCTTTCGGCTAATATGATGATAGCATCAAAAAATCTGATGATACCAAATGTCAATGTGATACAGCGATCTTCCTACACGTGTCTTTAGCCTCGATACGAGTGGCAAGTGTCCAAAGAGTAGGTATAAAGCAGTAATGGTGTCACCTTGCACGTGGCCGCAGTTGAGGTAGACGTAGGGTGGCGTCCACTAGCGCTTCCAGGTCGCGTTTTGTAGGTTAATGAGTGAGCTACAGTATACAAGTGTCACCTTGCACGTGGCCGCAGTTGAGGTAGACGTAGGGCTGGTTGAGGCGCTTCCAGGTCGCGTTTTGTAGGTAAATGAGTGAGCTACACTATACAAGTGTCACCTTGCACGTGGCCGCAGTTGAGGTAGACGTAGGGCTGGTTGAGGCGCTTCCAGGTCGCGTTTTGTAGGTAAATGAGTGAGCTACAGTATACAAGTGTCACCTTGCACGTGGCCGCAGTTGAGGTAGACGTAGGGCTGGTTGAGGCGCTTCCAGGTCGCGTTTTGTAGGTAAATGAGTGAGCTACAGTATACAAGTGTCACCTTGCACGTGGCCGCAGTTGAGGTAGACGTAGGGCTGGTTGAGGCGCTTCCAGGTCGCGTTTTGTAGGTAAATGAGTGAGCTACAGTATACAAGTGTCACCTTGCACGTGGCCGCAGTTGAGGTAGACGTAGGGCTGGTTGAGGCGCTTCCAGGTCGCGTTTTGTAGGTAAATGAGTGAGCTACAGTATACAAGTGTCACCTTGCACGTGGCCGCAGTTGAGGTAGACGTAGGGCTGGTTGAGGCGCTTCCAGGTCGCGTTTTGTAGGTAAATGAGTGAGCTACAGTATACAAGTGTCACCTTGCACGTGGCCGCAGTTGAGGTAGACGTAGGGCTGGTTGAGGCGCTTCCAGGTCGCGTTTTGTAGGTAAATGAGTGAGCTACAGTATACAAGTGTCACCTTGCACGTGGCCGCAGTTGAGGTAGACGTAGGGCTGGTTGAGGCGCTTCCAGGTCGCGTTTTGTAGGTAAATGAATGAGCTACAGTATACAAGTGTCACCTTGCACGTGGCCGCAGTTGAGGTAGACGTAGGGCTGGTTGAGGTCCTGCTGCTGCGTGGACAGCTTGCGCGGGATGACGAGCGTGTTGAGGCCCACCGGGCACTGAGCCGGCCCGTCCACTAGCGCTTCCAGGTCGCGTTTTGTAGGTAAATGAGTGAGCTACAGTATACAAGTGTCACCTTGCACGTGGCCGCAGTTGAGGTAGACGTAGGGTGGCGTCCACTAGCGCTTCCAGGTCGCGTTTTGTAGGTAAATGAGTGAGCTACAGTATACAAGTGTCACCTTGCACGTGGCCGCAGTTGAGGTAGACGTAGGGCTGGTTGAGGTCCTGCTGCTGCGTGGACAGCTTGCGCGGGATGACGAGCGTGTTGAGGCCCACCGGGCACTGAGCCGGCCCGTCCACTAGCGCTTCCAGGTCGCGTTTTGTAGGTAAATGAGTGAGCTACAGTATACAAGTGTCACCTTGCACGTGGCCGCAGTTGAGGTAGACGTAGGGTGGCGTCCACTAGCGCTTCCAGGTCGCGTTTTGTAGGTAAATGAGTGAGCTACAGTATACAAGTGTCACCTTGCACGTGGCCGCAGTTGAGGTAGACGTAGGGCTGGTTGAGGTCCTGCTGCTGCGTGGACAGCTTGCGCGGGATGACGAGCGTGTTGAGGCCCACCGGGCACTGAGCCGGCCCGTCCACTAGCGCTTCCAGGTCGCGTTTTGTAGGTAAATGAGTGAGCTACAGTATACAAGTGTCACCTTGCACGTGGCCGCAGTTGAGGTAGACGTAGGGCTGGTTGAGGCGCTTCCAGGTCGCGTTTTGTAGGTAAATGAGTGAGCTACAGTATACAAGTGTCACCTTGCACGTGGCCGCAGTTGAGGTAGACGTAGGGCTGGTTGAGGTCCTGCTGCTGCGTGGACAGCTTGCGCGGGATGACGAGCGTGTTGAGGCCCACCGGGCACTGAGCCGGCCCGTCCACTAGCGCTTCCAGGTCGCGTTTTGTAGGTAAATGAGTGAGCTACAGTATACAAGTGTCACCTTGCACGTGGCCGCAGTTGAGGTAGACGTAGGGCTGGTTGAGGTCCTGCTGCTGCGTGGACAGCTTGCGCGGGATGACGAGCGTGTTGAGGCCCACCGGGCACTGAGCCGGCCCGTCCACTAGCGCTTCCAGGTCGCGTTTTGTAGGTAAACGAGTGAGCTACAGTATACAAGTGTCACCTTGCACGTGGCCGCAGTTGAGGTAGACGTAGGGCTGGTTGAGGTCCTGCTGCTGCGTGGACAGCTTGCGCGGGATGACGAGCGTGTTGAGGCCCACCGGGCACTGAGCCGGCCCGTCCACTAGCGCTTCCAGGTCGCGTTTTGTTGGTAAATGAGTGAGCTACAGTATACAAGTGTCACCTTGCACGTGGCCGCAGTTGAGGTAGACGTAGGGCTGGTTGAGGTCCTGCTGCTGCGTGGACAGCTTGCGCGGGATGACGAGCGTGTTGAGGCCCACCGGGCACTGAGCCGGCCCGTCCACTAGCGCTTCCAGGTCGCGTTTTGTAGGTAAATGAGTGAGCTACAGTATACAAGTGTCACCTTGCACGTGGCCGCAGTTGAGGTAGACGTAGGGTGGCGTCCACTAGCGCTTCCAGGTCGCGTTTTGTAGGTAAATGAGTGAGCTACAGTATACAAGTGTCACCTTGCACGTGGCCGCAGTTGAGGTAGACGTAGGGTGGCGTCCACTAGCGCTTCCAGGTCGCGTTTTGTAGGTAAATGAGTGAGCTACAGTATACAAGTGTCACCTTGCACGTGGCCGCAGTTGAGGTAGACGTAGGGCTGGTTGAGGTCCTGCTGCTGCGTGGACAGCTTGCGCGGGATGACGAGCGTGTTGAGGCCCACCGGGCACTGAGCCGGCCCGTCCACTAGCGCTTCCAGGTCGCGTTTTGTAGGTAAACGAGTGAGCTACAGGATACAAGTGTGACCTTGCACGTGGCCGCAGTTGAGGTAGACGTAGGGCTGGTTGAGGTCCTGCTGCTGCGTGGACAGCTTGCGCGGGATGACGAGCGTGTTGAGGCCCACCGGGCACTGCGGCCGGCCCGCGTTCAGCGCGTCCACTAGCGCTTCCAGGTCGCGTTTTGTCTGGAAACATGGTTTTAAATGAGTGCCTAATATACTTACATCGTCGGTTGACAACCAAAACTCACTATAAAAACTGTCACTACTCTTCGCATCTTCTTATGTCAGTATTGAATCAGAACTTAGATACGATCTCTATTTCAATTAGGTATTTGTTACTTAGTGAGTTTTGGTTATCAACCGACGATGTACATATACATACATACATATTGTATGTCTATTCTTGCCAACTAGCTTTTTTGTATTGTATTCTGGGCATTTTTTTTCCGCAACTCGACATCAAACGTGCCTATTTTGCGTGGTCCCAACGCTGGCCCAGTACTTGTTGGCAATGCCGTCTTTACCATAAGGGCACAAGGGGCACGTGCCCAGGGCCCCCATTTTCAGGGGGGGCCCCATAGATCGACAACTTTACTCACATTTAGTCATTTATGCTCAAATTTACTTTCCTTTCGAAAGGGGCCACAAAATCCTTGGGTGCCCAGGCAATAGTTAAAGATGGCTTTGCTTGTTGATGGCTTTACTTCACATATACCCTTAAATTTCTTCGCAGGTGTATGCAGGTTTCCTCACGATGTGTTCCTTCACCGTAAAGCACTTGTGAATATCAAATTATATTTCGTACATAAGTTTTTGAAAAACTCATTGTCAGTAGAATAAACAGCAAATTATTATTTTTTAAATAAACCGACTAATCCAAAATGTTAAACGCAGCAAAACGAATCAGCCACTGTTCACCTCAAAACATCTCACCTGCGGTATCGATTATAGGTATCAATAATATACCTAACTGAATATCGGAAGACAAATATTAACAGAATATGATTTGATGGTGTACTGGCGTGTTCAATGAGACTTCTAATTGAAGGTGATATCACCATCGATGTAAATAATAGATAATCAATGAATAAATAATATTAATTTCGTTTATACAGATGTCAATGACATAAAAATTATTGATATATCTATCCGGCTATAATACTAACAATGACTCATGCCATACTGGTAATTACGAATTGCGTGTAACACGTTGAAAAACGATACTAAAGGATTATGAATGACTTCGTCGTACTCAGTTCTTATGCCTTTTAAGAAAGGAATCGCAAATAAAGCATACATTTTGATTTATGAAGCGCATTGATATATCTAAAAAGGGTCAACGCTTAAAGCTGACAGATATAAATGATAATCTCTGACTATTTTTTCCAGATATCATATGAGAATGCAGTCATTCACCCAAACGGAGATTCCTATTAAGTATATTTAGATCTTCCTTAGCAAACATTTTCGGGTGATATCCTACTGGAGGTACCAGTATAGCGATAAATAAAATTGAGTGTTGTGTACAGTAGCTTATCTAGACATTATATTCTGTTAACGGGCACTGGGGAAAATCTTGAAAGAGAAAGATAAATATAGTTCAGGTGCCTATTACTGAAAAGCTTGTTAACATCGGGAAAGAAGCAGAACAAACTATTGCGACCAACTACGAAGTTGGTTTTGACAAATCGTATTTAATGCCAATGGCATAGAAAACTATTTGCTAAAAGATGTTTTACCGAAATAGTTGGATCTGCCTCTACACCGTCGTGTGACTTTTAATACAACCGGAAGTTCTTATCTAATTCAATATAATACAAGCTACAAGTTACAAGCTTATGAGAAATGGGCTTCTATTATTTATCAAATGCTGAGATGAGGCCATTTTTTTTGTACAGTTTCTTTTTTTTACATATTTATTTGTGCTACAAAAAAACTTTTGTCCATTTCTAGATATACTAATATAATGTGGTCCTTACAGGTGAATTCTTGAGCCCCTCTGCACTCCTCCATAGAAGCGTGGCTCCGCATAAGTCGATCATGGTCCCGTCCCGTAGCACGTTACTTTCCGATTGGCATGGGAGACCCTGGAAAGATACAAAATTTATAGTCAGCCATTATGCTAGTGCTCAATCGCCATCAGACTGCTATATATGTATAAACATGGCCATATAACGCTAGCTCGAGAATGGAACCAAAAACAATTGCGCAATTGAGACAAGATGGGCAGTGGCAGTACATAGCGCTTAACACCGCCCATAATTCGGCGCAACATCTTTGACAAAAAATTATATAATATAGCCAATCAAAATTTAATGGACCAATCACAATTATTTTTAAATGGCGGTTTATGTTTTGTATAGGTGATATTCCAATACCGTGAGAGGATGGCACTTGTCAACAAAAATTCAGGACCGTTTTTGAAAGGCAATTTAATGTCGCGTGCGGCTTCCATGTTTTATTTTGTTCGTAGCCATCAGATATATCGGAGCGGGCACTGTGCTCAAATATATTATCTGAACATGCACTTTAAGGCCATGACAATAAAGGTCTGCTCAGATATTTGTGAATACCCTGGAAACTGTACAGACGCCAATACGGTTGAAAGTAACCAATTGCAAGGCACTAAAACTGCACAAATGCACTATTTTCTCGTGATTGTCTGTATTTTGTGTGTAAGTCCATTACTTTTGCGGTATCTATACACTTAATTGTATTTATTTTAGCTTTTGGACGCCAAGGACTGATATATCAGCACCGCAGGTTTAACGCCAAAGGCCGATATACAAATCACGATCCAAAGAGCAATATAGATCTACACGCACGTGCGCTTAGTTCTAATTCAGTTTTGGCACTTTGCGCACCACGCAACCTAATCTTACGAGTTCAAAAGACTTTAGCTAATGATTGGCAGATTGGTGCAATCACAATCAAAGATTTTCTGCTCAACTATTGGTTGTCATTTTACAATAATTAGGTAAATTTTAAGTATAAGACACTTACTCATACCTATGCATGCCATAGATGGTGTTTCCGATATAGGAAATTAGTCACAGTGTCTTGCCCTAAACAGATGGCCGACTTCCTACATTAGTGACTGATCAAATTCCAGGGAAACCAACTACTAATAGTGAGACATATTTGTGACGTTTCACGGGTAATGGTAGGTATTATGGCGGGCGGCGCTTACGTTGTTATTAACAGTGCTTCTATACTAACTTGAAGCGACGCGGTGTAAGCGCCGAGAGTTCGGAAGGTATCTTTATTCGAGGAACGTCAATTTTATATCAGTGTTGAATCATCAGGCATAACCATATAACAGACATAATTAAATGGCAGTTAACCCTTTGAAAGCCAAGAACCACTAAAGTAATCGTGGGTTGACGTGTCGACCACGCCAGCAACCGCTAAAGTAGTCATGGCGTTTATTGTCAAAGCAAGTGTTCTGCTGTCAGATATTGTTTATATTCGTTGTTTATTAGAGATATAGGCATTTTGACCTGAGAGGGCAAACGTTCAAAAGGTCAGTAAACAGCATTTTCCGCGCGTCAATCCCTAAAAACTTTTCAGTACAGCCGGTTAAGTAAAAAATTCTAGAATCTTCATATTATTTCAACGCGTCTAGCACAAAAAATACATCGCTACGTGAGATTTGCACGGCATTACGTGAGAAGTAACAATCATCAAAACGTTAATATATTTCAGCATGTGCCACATGCAATGCAACAGCATTAGCTCGGAGTCAGATCATTACGGTAATGAATGTACAGTTCCAGTGCACTTGTTTTCTTGGTCGACCGATTCACATGAGTTCACTGTAGCGGAGCGACAACTTGATGGAAGCCAAGGCCTAGTATCCTCCCCAGCTCACCTTCTGTTGCGCGGAGCGACTCTCTCTGAGCGAGAACACAGCGCCACCGACTGAAGTCTCGCGCCACGGCCCGCAGGTGGCGCTACCGCCGCAGAAGTCACCGCGCGGGTGCATCATGAGACTCTGTAGCGGAGCGACAACTTGATGGAAGCCAAGGCCTAGTATCCTCCCCAGCTCACCTTCTGTTGCGCGGAGCGACTCTCTCTGAGCGAGAACACAGCGCCACCGACTGAAGTCTCGCGCCACGGCCCGCAGGTGGCGCTACCGCTGCAGAAGTCACCGCGCGGGTGCATCATGAGACTCTGTAGCGGAGCGACAACTTGATGGAAGCCAAGGCCTAGTATCCTCCCCAGCTCACCTTCTGTTGCGCGGAGCGACTCTCTCTGAGCGAGAACACAGCGCCACCGACTGAAGTCTCGCGCCACGGCCCGCAGGTGGCGCTACCGCTGCAGAAGTCACCGCGCGGGTGCATCATGAGACTCTGTAGCGGAGCGACAACTTGATGGAAGCCAAGGCCTAGTATCCTCCCCAGCTCACCTTCTGTTGCGCGGAGCGACTCTCTCTGAGTGAGAACACAGCGCCACCGACTGAAGTCTCGCGCCACGGCCCGCAGGTGGCGCTGCCGCCGCAGAAGTCACCGCGCGGGTGCATCATGAGAACGCCGTTCGTCGTCAGACCGTCGATCTCGTGGTTTTCTGTCCATTTCGTTGCTTTTTCCTGAAAATAATTGGCGATTAGGATTCCCATGTGGTGGCAGAAATTTTCCTACTGTTGTTTTTGTTTAAGGGTAACTTAAAAGGATAACAGGCAGTTAGTTTGGTTGAATGAAGTAAAATAAAAACCATTTAGATTATTGTGGTTTGATGAACATGTAGGTACTGGTGTGGTGAATTGCAACTACGGAAAACACTAAACAACGTTTTATGTATTTAGTGCGGTAACGGCTAAAGTTACCTTCCTGCTGATATCAATTTAATTAAATAATCATTATATGGAATTGGTGAATATCCACCTACAATAACAACAATAATGAATAATCAGAACTATGGAAATTATTATAATTCAGGTCTAGCCAAGACGCCATTCTACAATCGGTTACGATAAGCGATAAGTAATAAATGTAAGAGAATGACAGATTCGTACGAAAAGTCACGTGACCATTTCCATACATTATTATGGTCACGTGACTTATCGCTTATCGTATACGATTGCAAAGTGGCATCTTGGCTTCACCTGTAGGTATCCCTAGACTGTCATTCTGCCAAGCCAGTTGAATCAGTGAACTTTCGTTTGTCCATTATTTGAAGCCAGAAATGGCACAGGATCTGTGACTGGCGTATGTTTGAAGGCGATCACCCTAGTCTTAGTAGTAAGTTAAACTCACCCCAAGGAATATATTTCTAGAAGAGTCGAACCCAGCGGCGTATATGCGACAGTTGTTGACGTCCTCCCTGTCGGCTATGATGCGACACGCGAACCGCGATATGGTGCTCTGTAGCACCTTCGTGTCGCCGCTCTTGTCGCCAGCCACTGTGTCCATTACCACGAAGTCGATCGGCGATTCTGACGACCTACCGATCTGTGGACAAGGGGAATATTCTGTTAGTGAACGGTATATTTATGCAACTTTTCAGGTTCTCTTTATCAAGTGCCGTCTCTCTCTAGGATGTTGTTGTAGGATGATATCTGCATTAATGCGAGAATCATTTTAGGTTAAATCAATAAATATTAGTTAAAGAGTCATATTAGTGATGTGATTCTCTTAATATTAACGCAGTATGGTGAAAATTCACAAATGGTAAATTTTTCTACATCGACATGTTGCGAAAATTGGGAAATTTACCGGAAATGTCAAGACGATATTATATTATATAAGATGGCGCGATAAGGTATTTTGTCAAATCTCGAGATTATCAATATTGTCATAGTTCCTTGTCGGAAATGTTAAAATGTCGAATGCACGATTAATGCAGGATACATGTGGTGTGGTATGATATATGTGTAGTTATAGTATGTATGGCAACTGTCCGGCCTACTCGTTTAGCGAATCAACCGATCAAAAAGAAAGTTTAATCTATAAACATGGGTAAAGTAAAGACACTGAAGAAATCGAGTTGCTTGAGGTTTCGCCATCTTTACCATTAATTTTAAAAGGTAACTAAAGGTAGGTTTAGTTTAGCATAGTATAGTTATTGTTTTTATTTTTATTTTTGTTACTCACATTGTTTTAATATTAAACAACTAAATGATATTTTAATTTAGAGTGAGTAATATTAGTAAGCCTTTAAAGACCAAGAGCCTTGATAATTTTATTACGCTTCTTAATGACAATCGCAATTCCTACCGAGAGCTTATCGAATCAATTACTCACGCTAGACCTCTAATTCTTTTCAATATCGTCGCCATAGAAGCTGGCGAAAGCTTAAATTTTATTTAGTCATAAATCAGTTTCATGTTTCCCCAATATGGAGGAAAGGAATATGGAAATGCATAACGTTAGCTGCAAAGGTCTATTTGGCGTTTCGCCACGCTGCTATTTTTAGGAATATACGCAAATTCTATCAAAAGTTTATTAGCATTATTGGATCACGCCCAGATCCATTAGTATCCTGGATGCAAAGCAAGGCTAATTGACATTCTCGTCAGATCACAACAAAGCTAGACTCTTTGTAGGCAGTTGACCTTTGTATAATAGCGTTTTACCAGGGAAATTGTCAAGACTTTAGTACAAAACTGAATGAACATGGAGTTCATTCAGTTTTGTACTAAAGTCCATAGTTATTGTTTGAGAATTAGATCACTTTCGTTAAAATTGTTATAAAGATGCGACACATATTGCGCTTTGGTTTTAATTTCAACACATGACGAGATATGAATCGCGCTTTAACCCTTAAATGCATAGTGATGTATACTATATGCATCACGTATTCTGGACTCTGTTGACAGCATCTCAGAATTCAAATTTGAATAAATTGTTGTCAATGTTATGTATTTAAAGGTTAAGTTTAACTGAGAAGATGATGCGATGCTAGTATGATTACTAGTACGAAGACAGTCAAGATTTACGTACAGTCTAGGGCAAAAATATCTGTACACCTTTTTACTTATGTATGGAGCATAAGGTTTAAAATCGTATATATATTTATGCCCTTGACTGTACGTGGTGGTTGGTAATAGTTATCTGATACAACAAAGATGGGTTTGTAACTTTGTACTATAAAGATAATGTCTAGTTATAGAGGTCCAGTGAAACAGATTGCCGTCATGTTTCAAGAGCATACCACGGCAGACAGATAATTATTGAGTTTGAGTTGCATAACCAGCAAGAACACCCATTGCCCTTTAAAATTTTCAAGAGCAAGATATGACACGAGATGTATCCGTAAATGGTGAGCATGCGAGTTGTTCGTGAAGGTGGTCACGAAATGTGTAGCTGGCGTAAGAGCCCATTGCCCTTCGCAAGTTTCAAGATCACAGGGTAGACAATGAGATGTGCTCGTAAGTCGGAGTACGTGAGCGGTGGTGGTCGTGAGGTGTGAAGGCTGCGTTACGTCAGCGTTCCGGAGCGCGCCCGCGACGCTCTGATTGCTTATCGCAGTCCCTGTCGCTTCTACAACACTTCACTCATGTTGCTAAAGGTATTCGTTTTCATACTAATTGAAACTTGCTTGCTAATGAAATTAAACACCGGCCAAATTGTTAATGATTAGAAATGAAATGCACCTTCGTTATAACATTCCGACTATCCTCAGCTAAGTATCGAAAATTCGAAAGACATCTTTGATTCAATGGGCTTTGCACAAAAGGTCCATGTCAAGTAGAAATTACAAATACAGTTTCGAGGACGAAGTTAGAATAGAATATATCTTAATGCATTAGTTTAGTACCTTACTTCTAGGCAACTGTCTAGACTAAAATGTATATTTATATCGCTAATTTACCAGCGAAGCCACATATCGCTTGTACAACTTCAGTTCAACAGAACCTCATTTAGAGTTCGACTACAGTAATATAATGTTTCAAATAACTGTTTCGAGAGGGAATTCGTACAAGTGATCTTGGAATTAATTTCGAGAGTACGTAAGCATGGCTGGAGTTGAATAACGTTCGAAGGTTAAGGGGGACCACGAAATTAAAGCGGCCCTATAGAAATCCCTCCCCTTGGACACACGAGAATAATTCTGAGGATAAGACGCTTTAAAAGATTTATAAGTACGCGGAGCGCTTTATTATCCATCCCTTTGGACAGGTAGTTTGGGTTGCGCCATACATAAAGCTAAGACTTGCATAAACATGTCACGCTGTCTTGTTGACCATGTCGACGACGTGACCGATCAATCTTGTTGTTGCGATTCTGGGATATTAAATTTGTGGTAACAGGTAACAGTCAAGGACGAGAGACTCCGCAAGTAATGGTTGTACAAAAATCATTAAAGGAATGTCTAACCGACCTAATTTGGATTTCGTCTGCAGTGTTTTCGAACAGCTGCATGCGACTTTTATGTTTCTAAGAATCTTAAGGACAAGATTAAAAACTGATGGATGACTGAGGAATTATTTTGCAGATATACCAGATAGCTATACCAGAAAGTTTTATCTTCCAGGAAAACGCTCTGATTGCTTATCGCAGTCCCTGTCGCTTCTACAACACTTCACTCATGTTGCTAAAGGTATTCGTTTTCATACTAATTGAAACTTGCTTGCTAATGAAATTAAACACCGGCCAAATTGTTAATGATTAGAAATGAAATGCACCTTCGTTATAACATTCCGACTATCCTCAGCTAAGTATCGAAAATTCGAAAGACATCTTTGATTCAATGGGCTTTGCACAAAAGGTCCATGTCAAGTAGAAATTACAAATACAGTTTCGAGGACGAAGTTAGAATAGAATATATCTTAATGCATTAGTTTAGTACCTTACTTCTAGGCAACTGTCTAGACTAAAATGTATATTTATATCGCTAATTTACCAGCGAAGCCACATATCGCTTGTACAACTTCAGTTCAACAGAACCTCATTTAGAGTTCGACTACAGTAATATAATGTTTCAAATAACTGTTTCGAGAGGGAATTCGTACAAGTGATCTTGGAATTAATTTCGAGAGTACGTAAGCATGGCTGGAGTTGAATAACGTTCGAAGGTTAAGGGGGACCACGAAATTAAAGCGGCCCTATAGAAATCCCTCCCCTTGGACACACGAGAATAATTCTGAGGATAAGACGCTTTAAAAGATTTATAAGTACGCGGAGCGCTTTATTATCCATCCCTTTGGACAGGTAGTTTGGGTTGCGCCATACATAAAGCTAAGACTTGCATAAACATGTCACGCTGTCTTGTTGACCATGTCGACGACGTGACCGATCAATCTTGTTGTTGCGATTCTGGGATATTAAATTTGTGGTAACAGGTAACAGTCAAGGACGAGAGACTCCGCAAGTAATGGTTGTACAAAAATCATTAAAGGAATGTCTAACCGACCTAATTTGGATTTCGTCTGCAGTGTTTTCGAACAGCTGCATGCGACTTTTATGTTTCTAAGAATCTTAAGGACAAGATTAAAAACTGATGGATGACTGAGGAATTATTTTGCAGATATACCAGATAGCTATACCAGAAAGTTTTATCTTCCAGGAAAACGCTCTGATTGCTTATCGCAGTCCCTGTCGCTTCTACAACACTTCACTCATGTTGCTAAAGGTATTCGTTTTCATACTAATTGAAACTTGCTTGCTAATGAAATTAAACACCGGCCAAATTGTTAATGATTAGAAATGAAATGCACCTTCGTTATAACATTCCGACTATCCTCAGCTAAGTATCGAAAATTCGAAAGACATCTTTGATTCAATGGGCTTTGCACAAAAGGTCCATGTCAAGTAGAAATTACAAATACAGTTTCGAGGACGAAGTTAGAATAGAATATATCTTAATGCATTAGTTTAGTACCTTACTTCTAGGCAACTGTCTAGACTAAAATGTATATTTATATCGCTAATTTACCAGCGAAGCCACATATCGCTTGTACAACTTCAGTTCAACAGAACCTCATTTAGAGTTCGACTACAGTAATATAATGTTTCAAATAACTGTTTCGAGAGGGAATTCGTACAAGTGATCTTGGAATTAATTTCGAGAGTACGTAAGCATGGCTGGAGTTGAATAACGTTCGAAGGTTAAGGGGGACCACGAAATTAAAGCGGCCCTATAGAAATCCCTCCCCTTGGACACACGAGAATAATTCTGAGGATAAGACGCTTTAAAAAGATTTATAAGTACGCGGAGCGCTTTATTATCCATCCCTTTGGACAGGTAGTTTGGGTTGCGCCATACATAAAGCTAAGACTTGCATAAACATGTCACGCTGTCTTGTTGACCATGTCGACGACGTGACCGATCAATCTTGTTGTTGCGATTCTGGGATATTAAATTTGTGGTAACAGGTAACAGTCAAGGACGAGAGACTCCGCAAGTAATGGTTGTACAAAAATCATTAAAGGAATGTCTAACCGACCTAATTTGGATTTCGTCTGCAGTGTTTTCGAACA
>JALPQI010024119.1:0-14756 GCA_025490895.1 Thaumatotibia leucotreta | reverse complement strand
ATACGGAAGTGTCCACTTTATTTTGTGGACAAGCCTTATTATCGCCATGTCCGTAACTCTGATTACGGCATAGCTCAGTGACTGCTAGGACCTACTAGAAATTTGCAATTTCGTATAGCTTCCGATAATTCATCTATACCTAACAATATTAGTAGGTACAGTGATGTGATAGCTACTATTGTAGCTATCACACTTTTCGTTCGGACCTGTCATTCTCATAATAAATTTATTACTTATCGCTTATCGTATACGATTGCAGAATGGTATTTGGTTATGACTCCTGAACTCAGAGCGCGTGCAAAAATTCATCCAAATCTAAGACTGAGAAATGGGTCAAATTAAGATTCCAAGATTTCCTTACATACATACAAGTGACGCTAATAAAAGCATGTTAATAAAACAGCTACGTATACATAATAACGAGCACCACGTCCGCTCAGCTGTATAAAGCTTATTATGCGCACGCGCCGGCCCGGAACGGGCATCGAACCCGCACCTAATCACTGGCAGGCTAACTGGATGAGAAGTTTTAAGTAGGTATTATCACGAATACGATTGTTGAGCTTGAAAATGTTTGCAACTAATCTAAGTCGACAAGAAAATAAAAAAAACCGGCTAACGTATAGGTAGGGTTCCGTAATTATTTTGAAAACGGCTGGGCCGATTATGATCGAACGTTCGAAATAGTTTTCTTTAATAAATCGGCTGTAAGAAAGGGGGTCCGTGTGGTGACGGCAGTAAGAATACATTTGTCTCCACCCCAACTCCTCCTGCGGGTGGCGTAAGAGTCGACTAAGGGATTGAAGTGTCCCTGACCACTATTTGATAAAAGATTGATGATGGGCAGCAGCGTCATCAGTCATCATAGTGGACACATTACTGCGATCGCCAATCCGCTTGCCCAGCGTGACGATTATGGGCATTTACCTCCTAATACGTTTATGCGCATAGTTAATAGGAGAGGCCTACGTCCAGTAGTGGACTATCATAGGCTGATGATGATGAAGAAAGGGACAGATAGACAGACACAAGAATGAGTTCCTTTTTTCCTTTTGAGGTACGGAACTCTAAAAAGTACCATGAAAGAGATTTTTTTGAAATGCTGAGGAATCGTAAAACTGCAAAAAATATCGAAATAAATACTTATTGAACCTTTGTTTATATACAAAACATTACTCCGTTACCCATATATAGATCATTTAATGCGGAAGACTGTAAAAATCCACGTTTTTATTGCTTCTTAACAATCGCCAGTGGTCTCGGTAAACCTACCAGCCGTAACTAGTATGTTTCTTGAACCGCGAAACGTAAAAACACTTCCGACAAATCGCCATTACATATATCTCACCAGCCACGGAGCTCACAAATATCTGACCTGGGCTCTGTCCGACCAGCATAACTTACAAAAAATGCGGAAAACGCGGTAAATAAAAAAAATAAAAAAAATCATCCCCACTTCACCAGTTGGAGACGTACCCGAAAAAATAGTACATTTCCTAACTAGTGCGGGAAAACTTTTTTTCCGCGAGGGTGAAAGTTGGAGCCCGAGTGAAACGAGGGCGACAATCACCCGAGTTAAAAAAAAGTTTTTGCACGTGTAAGGGACGGTTTTTTTCATAGCAAGTGCGCCAAAAAGAGAACTTACTGCGCGCGAAGCGTGTGCAAAGTTCGTTTTTGCGCACTAGTTAGGAAAATTATATCTTTCTAGATTTTATTGTACCACTTTGTTGGCATGATTAATATGTATACCTGTACCAGATTGCAGATTTCTAGTACTAACGGCCACTGAGCGGACAGACGGACGGACAGACGGACATGGCGAAACTATGAGGGTTCCGTTTTTGCCATTTTGGCTACGGAACCCTAAAAATGACAAAGTTCTTGACAGTCATAGTTTATAATAGTGTTACGCCGGTGGCATGATAAAAACTACAAATATGATTTTAGACACGTTAGAAGCGTTTTCAGCAGGCTGAAATGCGTTTTCAGGCCATTTCAGAAGGTTCTCTTTCACATACTACAAAATCAAATATTCACCCCAGATACCGTCGTTTTCAGGCGCCTGAAACATGTTTTCAGGCCGTTTTGGATACCCTCTATCGGATGGCGCAATAACCTGAAAACCCGTTTTCAGGCGTTTCCAGGACCCCTTTCGGGCCTCTCAAGTACAAATCGGTATATAGCTAAATTTCCCATAGGAGTGAAAGAGAAAGCACTATTAGATAGAGACAGCACGAGAGAATGTTCTGGAAGGATGTCAAAGTCAAAGTCAAAGTCAAATAATTCTTTATTCAAATTGGAATAGCAACAAACTCTTTTGAATCGTCTAAATATGAAAACTACTTCCGGTTCGAACCCGAAAACTACTTCCGATGTGAACGAGACAGCTATAGAGAGAACATTCTGGACGGGTGTGAAAGAGAAACCTGTAGAAACAGACAGCGATACTCTATAATGTTCGCGCACAGACACACCGACCGACCTAACTCGGGAACTTTCTAGACGAATTATCTCGAACTTTGTAGATTCGAGTGCCTTGTATAAAAGCCCAGCATGACCCAGCCGAAGGAGTAGTTTCTATCGAGACAGCGAATAGCTAACATCTAGAGCGAAGACTGCGAATCTACGGAGACAGTGTGAAGTGTTCAGTGTGCGAATTGTGCGATTAGTGTTTTAGTTTTGTGTTTGTTCTTTTAATTAGTAATTAAAGTCTCAGTTTTAATTAGTGGCTTATTTATACATTTTCTATAGAAAACCCACCCCACGAACGTAACAATAGGGATGATGACTGTAGTTAAAATAAATTATTTCATATTATGCACGACATCATAGGTACACGATTAAATTATTACTGAAATAAAGATTGCAGTAATTTTTGTACAGAAGTTTTATTTAATAAATTGGAAAGAATTATAAATATTGGATGTAAATATACCAAAGAAAAAACGACCAAGATCTCCAACGTCCGAGGAGGATTAGTTAATAAATAATTTGATTTGTGTTTTCACAATAAGTTAAATTGGAAAGAACTTAAAAGAGTAGGTCATTTGGCAGTAGGTATATAAACATGACGGGACTTTTGTATATTTCATATAAATCTTCATCCGATAGTTTTGGTAGTTCGAAAAATATGTTGATTTCACTTGAATCATCATGCCTATTATGTATATAATCTGGAAACCCTTAGGCACTGGTCTCATCGCGAGCTACTAAGCTATGAACGATCGGCTATAAACACGAACAAAAGATACACACTCCCGTGTAAATAAAAGAGACACGGCGGTGATAGCTGATGGCTGAACGAGTATCGCCTTGTCTCTTTTATTTACACGGTGCGTATCTTTTGTTAGTGTTTATAGCCGATAGTTCATAGCTTAGTAGCTCGCGGTGAGACCAGTGCCTTAAGCGGCATTGTAGAGAATTATTTTATCTACTGGATGTCTCGGATTTTCTATTACGTTGAAAGACAATATTTTACTCTTCGGCTTCCTAGAGATAAGAATGGCGCGAGGCTTTGGAATACCAGTCATGGTTGTTTTGTATGTATTTACTATTTAAGTATCTACGTAGTTCAGTCCAATAGTTTTTCGCCTAAATAATGTGCAGCTGACTTAAAAATAATGAAGTTAATACGTTTGTTCCACATAATTGTACAGAAAATTACCTATTAAAAATATTCACCAGAAAGTTTGTAGGATGGAAGTTTCTTTGTTTGTTACCAAATTACTGTACATTTTTGATAACAGAAAAGGAAGGTTTCATACAACTATTTTGAAAAATGTGTGTTGATCTTGATCAGCATCATTGACTCTACGAATTTTTATTAATAAAATAAATAAATAAATATCTTGGGACATCTTACACAAATCGACCTAGTCCCACGGTAAGCTCAATTAAGGCTTGTGATGTGGGTACCAGGCGACGATATATATAATAAATATATACATATAGATACTTAAATACATACACAACCATGACCGAGGAGCAAATATTTGTGATAAATAAATACACAAATAATGCCCTCGCCGGGATTTGAACCCGGAACCTCCAGCTTCGTAGGCAGGGTCACTACCAACTAGGCTACGGAGGCTGACAAATATAAATCATCATCAATTAATATCGAAGACGTGATCCAAATGTCCAAACTTATTGAGAAATCCTCTTTTACAACTTTTTTAATGCTATGGGCGGCAATCGAACAGACGAATCGCCTGATGGAAAGCAATCAACGTCGCCCATGAACACCCGCAACACCAGAGGTGTCGCAAATGCGTTGCCGGCCTTTAGGCTGCGTTTTGACCAGAGATGGGCGAGGATGTGTTTGCATACAAATGACACCTATTAATGACTCGAGCGAGGTGTCATTTGTATGGAAACACATCCTCGCACATCTCGGTAGGTATTCACTAACGTATAGAACAGCTCGTCGTCGAACTGTAGGCGGTAACTCTCGACGCAGTGTAGTTCCAGCTCACGCCGCATTCGTCGCCGAGCGCTAGTGTCGTTTAAAGTACATTAGTCAGCCTCTGTAGCCTAGTTGGTAGTGACCCTGCCTATGAAGCTGGAGGTTCCGGGTTCGAATCCCGGCGAGGGCATTCTTTGTGTATTTATTTATCACAAATGTTTGTTCCTTGATCATGGCTGTGTATGTATCTAAGTACCTATACGTATCTATCTATTATATATATCGTCGCCTGGTACCCACAACACAAGCCTTAATTGAGCTTACCGTGGGACTAGGTTGATTTGTGTAAGATGTCCCAAGATATTTATTTATTATTATTTATTAGTGAATATCATTTTTAGGCTCGACGGTGCCGCAGCGCTGACACAGCGCTGTTAGCAAGGCGGTTTCCTTAGTGAATAACACTGCATTTTTCGCAGCGCCGCGCTCGACGTCGAAGTGAAGGCTGTCTCGTCGTTGAGCTCTTTGACGAACGCAGCGTCGAATGTGTGAATAAGAGAATAGCATAGCTGGTGAAAACGCAGCCTTAAGGTGGGTACGCTCTTTTCTTGAAGGTTTGAAGGTCGTATCGGGCCGGAAATACCGCTTGCGACTGTTCGTTTATTTAATATTATGAACTTGTTATGAGCGCGACAATGTGTACATAAGTATGGATGGTTATTACTCTTTCATGTAAAAACTGAATGGATTTAATGAAACTTTAGAATAACATAGTGTACACATCAGAATAACACATAGGCTACAATTTATAAAGCTATTTTGTGAACGAAGTCGCGAGCATCAGCTAGTATAAGCATCATAAAAGCCATGGTCACTTGACCTTTCCCTTGAATTCCCCGTAGTAAAACAATAGCTATATTGACATTTGCATTTTGATTGCATAATGTTGCATTTATAATACAAGTAACTTTTTCTTAGTAGTGTCAAAGACAACATAGTACTAAAACGCCCCTTATTCATAAACGGTTCAACTTGGCAAGCCGCTATACTGTTTGTCCCTTTCGGTCTTGTCAATACTCGTATATCTTGTCTGTAAGAGCGAAAGGGACACACAATACTTAGTGGCTTGCAAAGTTAGGAGAAGTTTTGAATAAGGGGTAAAGCGCTTAATCTTGCGAACACCGAAAATCGTGAACTTTGTGCATCTGTCTCTGTCCCTTTAACGAATGTGTCATTGGAATGACAGAAACAGATACATGATATGTTTATGGGCATATTCACTATAATAAGATTCGTAAGTTAATTAAGAACAAGTGGGATATTTTTAAAGGTGCATTTAGACCAAACGAGCATTCGCTCATTCTATCCCCCACTCTACGAAATTCGTTCGTTACACAAAACGTGATTCGTCGAAATTCGTTGATTTCTTAGAGTGGGGAATATAATGAGCGATTTCACGTCTGGTCTAAATCTAACTTAAGGCAGCAAACGATGTTGCTAAAGTTACTAAGGTGACTAACATATAAGTTCTTTCCATGGACCCTTCACATTATGTGTTAATTGTTTATAATTAAACGGCTGAACTCACGTGCATTAAGTCACTACATGCGTCTTGTTTCAGAGAGCCTAGGTCTCCATTATCAAGCATTGCTATGCTATTCTCTTATCACACATTCGACGCTACGTTCGTCAGCAAGGCGGTTTCCTTAGTGAATAACACACATGCTGAGCCCACTTTTACGTCATGCGACTCGCGAGCGCGGCGCGTGGGCACTGAACGTGCAAAATTGGCCAATGAGACCGCATCACAGTGTTTCGAATTTTGAATTTGAAGAATGTAATTGGTCATTTGCACATCTCCGCTCCTCTCCGCCTCAGTGGAGCCTCACCTGTAGGCTCTCCGAAACACACAGAACAGAAAAAACATTTTTTTTTATTATTTTTATAATTCCGTGCCGAAACATGTCGCGCGTAGTGACTAATACACATGATTTTAACCGTTTAATAATATTTTTTTTACTCCCGCACTTTTATTTGTCAATTATAAGGTCGTGAACACACCTTTAAGCCCCTACCTTACAGATATTGACATCTGTCTATATTCTCTATTCCCTATAAACGCATTCGGGCATACCTACACGCAGTGCGTTTTTGAATTTTAAGACACCTCGTGTATACAAGACTTAATGAAATACATGGCTGCTAACCTAATAATAAATGTCATTTCTGATTAATCTTAAACCGTAGACGAGCTTTTTTTTTTAATTTTGACGTCTCCTGCCCGACCTTGATGATTAATAAAAAAGTATTTGACTACGAATATTTCTCTTTACAATCTTATTTGAAAATAAGTGTGTGGTCGTAGAAAAAGTATCGTATGCAACATCGTTTAATTGAGTCAAAAAATGCTCGTGGCGTCTTTAAAAACAATTTTCGGCTTCGCCTCAAATTGTTATATACCCACGCCACTCACTTTTTTTGACCTCTCTTAAACAAGGGTTGCATAAAATACTATTATAGTTCAACATCTTCAACATCATGTCTCAAGAAAGATTAAATCAGTCTTAGTGTATCTTTGTCTATGGCAGTAAGAAACAATGTCGTGAATGTGCCCTGCACGATTTTGCTACGCTTTGCATATTAATTGCATGTATTTACTATTTTCACCGCACCAGCATTGAAAAGTCTTTTTACAACATTGTTGAATTGAATATGTATCAAAACAAAAATAATATTTTCTTCGGTTACCGCGAGGATTACACATGAAATAAAACTATGAAAACGGACAAACTCTCAATACAAATACAAATACTCTTTATTGCACACCTCAATAAATGAAAACAATTACAAAAAAAAGTAGCGACTTAACTAGAGGTAGACAACAGGCGGTCTTATCGCTAAGAAGCGATCTCTTCCAGACAACCTTTAGGTAGCGGAAATAATTACATTTACATTATGTCAGTAGGTGTAGAAAATGTAACAATACAGAACACAAGTAATCCGATATGCAATAATATACTAAAAATAAAAACAAATACATGTATAAGTATTATAATCACATATACACAAACCATACATATATATATACATATATATATATATATAAATAAGTTTAACGATGCCAACATTATAAAACAAAAACAGAACAGATAAAAGTATCACAGATCAGACAAAAAATTTAGTTTGAGGAGTCTTTTAAAAGAAGAAGGAGATTGTGCGTTCCTTATTTCAACAGGCAAAGAATTCCATAGTCGAACAGCTTGAAATGTGAAAGAATTATTATAGAATTTGGAATTGGATGAGGGGACAGAAAGGAGCAAATTCTGGGAGCATCTAGCAGAACGGAGATAACTAAAGCGGTTTTTGAGATAGCGAGGAGTTGCGGGATTGAAAAGGATTGAATACAAAAACGACAAAACGTGAGAGTTACGACGAAATCGAACAGGGAGCCACTTGAGCTGGGATCGGAAGTGGGAGACATGGTCATACTTGCGTAACCCAAATATGAACCGTATACAGACATTTTGAAGACGCTCAAGCTTATTGAGTTGCTCCACAGTGAGATCAAGATAAGCAACGTCAGCATAATCTAAAATAGGAAGTAAAAGAGTATGTGCAAGAGCAATTTTGGTAGGAATAGGAAGGAAGTTCTGCAATCTCCGAAGCGAACCTACAGCCGCAAACATCTTCCTGCTAACTTCGCTTACCTGAGGCACCCAAGACAAGGTTCTGTCCATAATGATGCCGAGATTTTTTACTTGATGCGAGTAGGGTATTAAGACGCCATTGAAGTAAATAGGTGAGAGGTTATCAAAATCAATCCTGTGAAGCAGTTTTGAGCTACCAATTATAATAACCTGGGTCTTCGATGGGTTAACTTTAAGGCCAAAACTACAGCTCCAGTTCGAGATGCTCTGCAGGTCGTCATTTATAACGGATATTGTGGATGGGAGATCACCAATAGCACCCAGCGAGTATATCTGAAGATCGTCGGCATAAAGATGATATTGAGAAGAAAGATTTACAGTAATGGAGTTAATGAAAACTGAAAATAATAAAGGAGACAACACGCCGCCCTGCGGGACGCCGGCCAGAGTATTGCACCAAGAAGAACGGAAATTATCCACCTTTATATGCTGCCGACGACCAATTAAGTAGCTACGAAACCATTCGATTACCGTAGGAGATATATTAAGAGAATGTAGTATACCAAGGAGAATATCAAAATCGACAGTATTAAACGCATTGCTAAAATCTAGCAGCGTCAACACTGTCAACTTTTGATCATTCATGCCCGCCCGAATGTCGTCAGTGATCTTCACGAGAGCAGTAGCCGTACTATGACCAGGACGGAAGCCGGATTGGAACGGGTTGAGGAGATCATACGTGTTAAGGTACGATGTGAGCTGTTGATGTATGAGACGCTCAAGTACTTTAGATAGGAACGGAAGAATTGAGATAGGACGATAATCTGAAAACGAGGAAGGGTTAGACTTTTTTGGAATAGGAATGATGCAGGCGTCTTTCCCAAGTGTAGGAAAGGAGTTGGTGGAGATCGAAGTATTAAGGATGACAGAAATAACAGGAGTAAGAAGATCGAGGAGAGGAATAATCATATTACGGCTAATACAATCAATCCCAACGGCATTAGACGATATGGACAAAACAATTTTCTTAATATCACTATCGGTAAAAGAAACAAAACAAAAAGGAGATGAGTCAGGAGTTCGAAGAGTAGAGAGGTATTGAAGAGTTTTAATCTTATCAGGGCCACAAAATTTGGCAGATGCGGAAAAATGCTTGTTAAGCTCATCGAAGTTTATGTCTTTAGCACAATTTTGTTGAGACTTTCCGACTCCTAGTGACCGAAGAAACTTCCAAACCTTCGCTGGATCCCCATTATCCACAGACTGATGAATATGACGTCGCTGAGCATCACGACAAATAGTACTACACCGGTTACGTAAGGCAAGGTAGCGGGATTTGTTAGCATCAGTAGGATTGCTCTTGTACTTCGTCCTGGCAAAGTTCTTCCTGTCTAACAGGGCCTTAATTTCTTTGGTAAGCCAAGGGGCAGGAAGATGCTTTACCTTGATTGAGCGGACAGGGGCGTGAACATCATAGAGCTGGGTTAATAGGGAGTTAAAAAGAGACACCTGGGCATCTACGGTACCAGCTCTAGCGATCACGCTCCAATCCACTTTCGACGCATCATCATAAAGCTTGCCCACATCCATCCCACCAAAATTACGTTGCAAGAGCACTTTAGCTTTAGGTTTTGGAGGTCTGACTTTATAGGAGAGGAAAAGAAGATCATGATACGAGAAAGCATCAGCAGAATGTTGGCCATATTTGGCAACATGGGATGGTGAGGACGTTAGAATAAGATCTAAAAGAGAGGGAGTACAATTTGGGAAGTGGTGCGTAGGGCTAGAAGGTAGGATATTTAATTTACATGCATGCGCCAGTGATTTAAGAGACTGCGATCGATGGTCATCTTTGCGAAGACAGGTATTAAAATCACCCATTATAATGTGGTGGTCAAAGGAAGGCATGAGGTCTTCAATAAGCCTCTCTAAAGAAGAAAAATAGTTGACCGTAAGTGACGGGGAATAGAAAACTCCTAGAAGAAGTTTCGTATGAGAGAAGTGGATATCTAGAAAAAGATACTCAGCTGTATCGGAGAAAGGAGAGTGTACTGACGTGCATAGAATTGAAAAGGGGATGTGGGATCGAAGATAAATTGCAACTCCGCCGCCACTCCTGCCCACGCGGTCATGACGTATTAAGTGGAATCCGGGTAAGGAATATGATGTGGATGGCAAACAAGGTTTAAACCAGGATTCTGAAACTAGGACCGCATGAACATTCCTTAAATCAAAGGTGGCAATTAAATCACTGTAATGCGCAGGAACGCTTTGCGCATTAATGTGAACAATGTTGAAATTTTTAGTAACATCACTGAATTCCGAGTCTAGGAAGTCATGGAGTGAAGGGGGCAAACTCCTGAAACTGTCGTCTGAAACACTTTTATCTGAGGAGAACGACACAAAATTGTCATCAGAATCACTGCTATCGTTAAACATATATAAACAAATAATATTATATTACATAAAATAAATAGCTTTGTGTATATTAAATAACGTTATAAACACAAAAAAAAAGCAAAACAAACCTATTAAATAAAAAAAAAGGGTATCAGCTAACGCTACCTGCCAGCATGTAGGTTGAAAACAATTTAGTTACAATATATTACAATATTTTTAATCAAAAGAAACGAAACGCAAATTTTAAGAACGGCAACACTGAACGATCATGTCATAGTTGACAGTCAGTAGCGACAAGACGTCAAGCATAGGGTTTATATAAAAGTCTAAACGAAACATTAATAAAACAGAAAGAAGGTAGAATACAACATGTAAAGCGACTAAATATAAAAGCACTGTGAAAGTAATTTAACACGACACTACAAAATGGGCTTGTTATGACCGGGTTTTTGAGACGCCGCGATTGGACCTTTTCTTCGGCTCCTCTTTTGTCTGGGGTGCCGGCATAGCAACGGGGGTTGAGCAAGCAGCAACAGGCGGCACAGCCTCAGGAGCAGACGCCAAAATCGCAGGCTGCAGCGCCTTCACATCAGCGACGCAATTGACCCGGCGCTTTACACCATCCTTGCCAAGAACATATACGTCGCCGTTTCGCGACCAGCAACCTCGGACGCCAAAGCGCTCGCGCGCCTCCATGAATGCAGCGTGACGTGGCTTAGTCAAAAACTCACCAACTGTTATGCCAGAGCCCTTCAACTGCACCTTGCTAAACCACACATCATCACGGATTGCAGAGTTTCTAAATTCAATGAGAATGGCGCGAGGTTTCTTGGTACGACCACTACGCCCACCCAGACGATGGCATCGTCTGATATCTGCAGCGGCCAAGTCATCCCGGGTGGCTTGAAGCGCAGTGATAACCACAGCTGCAGTATCTTCAGACTCCGCTTCAGTAATGCCATGCACCAGCAACATGCTGCGTCGAGATCGCGTCTCAATTTGGTCCACCTGATGGGTCACAATGTCCAGTTGCTTTTGGAGGGCCTTGAGAGCCTTCAGCACAAATTCCTTGAAGGCAGCAAAGCTTGTTGAGACTGAAGCCACCGACGGGTTGGTCGAATCTGCCTTGCTAAGGCAACTTTGAAATTCAGCCATCTGCTGTTTAAAGAACTCCGCCAAGTCTGTCACTGAGTTCTTGACAGAATCTACATCGGCCATTGTGTTGTGATTGTGAAAATGTGAAGTGAGATAAAAAGTGTAACTTTTGAAAAATTGATTGGAAATTACTGGTAGGTGATATGCTTTAGTAAACCATACAATCAATTTAGTTTTAACTGCCAAAAATAGATGCTAATTAATTTTAAAATATTAAATGTTATGCACAAGATGTTGATCTGTTTTATTCACCTACCCGAAAAAAACGTATATTAATTAATCTCTCGTATATTAATTAAATTTAATTTCATCCCGACGTTTCAAACACTTCCATTTACAGTCGCCAGCAGACCACGAAGTTTTCCACGAGCATTCGCTCATTCTATTCATCAACGAATTTCGACGAATCACGTTTTGTGTAACGAGTGAATTTCGTACAGTGGGGGATAGAATGAGCGAATGCTCGTTTGGTCTAAATGCACCTTCAGGGTCGCGTTTTATAAAGTTACATTTTACAATTTCGCTGTTTGCTTCTCTAACGCACGCACATATTGGCTAGAAAGAGAGGCAAACATCGAAATGGTAAATTGTAACTTTATAAAACGCGACCCTGATGGCGTCTGAATCAGGCAGAGTGTGTCCATATAATGTATGGGCTGCGCAAGCGCCTTTGTCTAAAGCATCTTCCGCTTCTAAATAAGGGTATTGCCAAGTTAGGAAAATCCTTTAATTGCTTTTGATATAATCTTATGCTTATATGAATTAATCGTACAGTATTAATAGGTAAAGGCTGAGCCACACTGGAAACGTGTGCAGCAGCAGTGTGGCGTATTACTGGAAATGAGTTTCTAAATAAGTAAATTGACTTGAATCTAATCTGGAAATCGAGAAATAAAAGGTTTTTTCATATGTTGGTTATACATATGTAATCTCGATATTTTATACGAGTTACGAGTATGTGAAATGAATTTATTTTGATTTTTTTTCGCGATTTCAGGGTTGTTCTCATAGTAAAATTTGCTTAGCATGAGATAGATATATATAGGCGTGTGCGAGGATATTAAGCTGTATTTACACCAAACGAGCGGATCCTTATTCTATCCCCACTCTACGAAATACGCTCGTTACACAAAACGTAATTCGTCGAAATACTTTGATTTTAGATTCACAATACCATTGGAAAAAATCGCTGTGATCGACGGAAGGTCGTCTGGTGTAATTGGAAGCTCGTTGGAGCGGCAATCCAGAGGAAGCGGGTTCGAATCCCGTGACAACCGTGTCTTTCGCAGTTGATTTTTTCTATGGTAAGCACATCTGTTACGAGTGTTACGACATTGTAGGATTATCACAGTGTATTTGAAAAATTCTTATCGATGCAAGTCTATTACTTTGTAGTGTGACTATTAAACCTAAAACAATGTTGCCAGGTTTCGAAATGCCTAAAGCTACATCCAGTTTTGGAATGTGCCGATAAGAGATGCACATGCCGTTATGTTTACGCGCCTTTGGTGGTTTGGTGTAACAAAAGGAATTCCTTATATTATTTATTATTTTCCTTATTGTCAGCTTTCTAGTTTAGCAGGTCTGCTGAAGCTAAAGGTTCCGGGTTCGAATCCTGGCATGGGCGTTTATACGTTTCTATGATATGGATATTTACTATGTATGTAAGTACCTATACAATAAATAAAACTATGAAAAAGCTGTCGCCCGCAGACCACCAACCCTGTAAAGTCTTCGAAACGTCGGAATGAAGTTAAAGTTAATTTTTGTACTCCAGCACTTAAATCTATCAATTAGATGATTGTCAGCGGTATAAAAATTAACGTCATTTGAGTAACGATAAGAAAGTCTATTTGTCTATAGGTTCATATGCTAACTGCTGAGCAGTAATCATATGAATATAGGAGTTCTGTTTTTTTTTCTAAGGACAACTTCCATGTATCAGGTTTTTTTTAATAATCTGAAATGCGTTTTAATAAATTAAATATTACAAAACGAAGGTAAAAACCATAATTCTATCATATAATTGTATTATTTTTACATTTGACATTTAGATATTCTTGAACGCACATTTTTCGTGGGTAATTGAGAACCGCCTTATTTTCTTTTTATTTTGTCTATGGCATGTTCAGCATAATATGTTCGAAATTTGTAAATGTTGGTAAAAATATTCTAGAGTTTTTGTTTGTTTGGTCGAAGTGATTGTGCAAAAGTTAATTAATTATGAGTGATTCAGATGAACTGATGATCAAATACTGGGATTTTACTTAAAGTAAAGAACAAAATTATTGATTTACTTTTTTAACTCTTAATTCTGTGTAGGCAACTACGTATTTATTGGTATAAATATTCCTATTCATTCTTTAAGTAGTTATGTAACCCATTTTATTGTTTTCGTTTGTATGTATTTGGCTGTTGTAGAAAAAGTATTGTATACAATCATAACAATATGAAGGCTATACATATAAGTCTCGTACCTTACTTAGGCCACTCGGCAAGCCTCGTGACCTAAACTCAACTTATATAGCCTTCATATTGTTACAATTATATAAAATACTATAATATACGCGAGTTTTTCCGTTTTCATAGTTTTATTTCATGAGTAATCCTCGCGGTAACCGAAGAAAATATTACCTATCCATTGTTTCTAATACTTATATGTAATATGCGTTGTTTAGTTGCCTATGATAGTTGCCGTGTAGTAACGTCAGTAAGAATGCATTGCATTGCATGCATCCTAACTATTCCCGCGGGTGTCGTAAGATCCGACTAGGGAATTAAAGTGTCATTGACCATTATTTGATAAAAGATTGATGATGGGCAGCAGCGTCATCATAGTGGACAGTTCGTTTATAGAAAAAAAACCGGGAGGAGTTGAGGTGGTGACAATGGTGACGAATATATTCTTACGACGGTCACCACTCGGCGGTCCATCACATTATGATATTAAAACTAGATCCTTGACCATTATTGGTACAACGAAGTTAATAATACAGATACAGACTCAAATTACTGTTAAAACGTCATAACCGCCATACTTATACAACCCAAATAGGTCGTTTTACAATTGTATACATTTCTCCGTTATACGTCCGTTCGAATACGTGAGGCGCCGACCAATTGATATCGTCATAGTAACTGGTGATTTG
>JALPQI010024118.1:0-12384 GCA_025490895.1 Thaumatotibia leucotreta | reverse complement strand
AAGACCTTTCTATTAATACCCCACGCGCTTATATACAACTAAACATTTTTTTCACACATTTCAACATCACTGTCGTCATAACTCATTTTTCAGTGTAAATATTTCACAACGAACTCGTTAATATTTAACTTTCAAGTCAACAGTCCAAAATGGTTGGATGTTTGAAACAATTCAAACAAAACAAATGACTGACATTCGTTTTTTTTAATTCATAGACCAGGTAAGGTCTTGAGTCGATATCGATTCTCAATATTCGAGATTTAGAAGAATGTATGGAATATGAATTTTAATGTGAATGAAATTACAAATCGATTCATTCGATAATCGAAATTAAAGTGTGATTTTTCTTTTTAACAGAGTGTTCGAAATTTAATTGTGATTAAGATATCGGTTGCCGATATCGTAAAGTAAAAATTATGATACACCCACGGATACAGATTTCTTAAAGTAGGCTATTTGCTTACCGCCGCTAAACATATTGTAGACAACTTATGATATGGATGTAGATAAACTAATATTATAAGAGTTGAATGATGTTGTAAGCATGTTAAAATATTATCAAACCAGGTTACTCACATATTTAAGTTGATGATTGCTCAACATGTTTCAACCCATTAAGAGGGGCTTTGACCGAGGGTGCTCCGGACGAGGACTCTCTTAATGGGTCGAAACATGTTGAGCCATCATTAACCTATATATGTGAGTAACCCGGTTCGATTATATTTTAATATGTTTGTGTCTCACATTAGTTATATGTAATTCTAAAGAAGATGTTGTAACCATTTCATATTGAAACTATCTTAATGATTATGAAATGTGTCATTTCTTCACATCCATCTTCATTCCTGTAGAAGCTATGTGTCATTCAATATATCAATTAATTTTATCTAATCAGATTTTTAACACTGAATCATATTTTATGTGATTGCATACTATTTTATTTAAATATACATTTTTTACACGAAGTACAGCCTGGGTGCTCACAAATATCTCTATTATTTTGCAATTAGATGCACTATAAGAGTGTCAGCCTTCATAGCCTAGTTGGTAGTGACCCTGCCTACGAAGCTGGACGTTCAGGGTTCGAATCCCGGCGAGGGCATTATTTGTGTAATAAATCACAAATATTTGTTCCTTGGTCATGGCTGTCTATGTATTTAAGTATCTATATGTATCTATCTATTATACACCGTGTTTTTATTGATTTCCTTTAAATTAAAGGGAAGTATATTTAGGTCAAAAATAATCGATTTCTCTAAGAAACTAGTATCTTAACTCTTACTATTATAGAGTTATTAAAAAAATAAGTTTAATGACTGAACAAGTGTATTGCAACCTTTATTACATCCTAATGCTACTTATTTTGACATGTGCCGTCAGTCACCTGAAATTAACTTTTGTGTTATTCTTAAGGTTATATCACACTTACTATTTCATTTATTATGTATGAAAACGAAAAAAAAAATTATTTTTTCGAGTTCGACTAAAAGCTATATACCAGGTAGCTCCAAATATACCAGACATTTTTAAGCACCATGATCAATCACTCGTATCTGATAGCTACTGTACTGCATTGAAATTACGATTTTAGTACAGATGGTGCCTTTTTTAGGGTCTAGTGCGAAAAGTGGGTCATTTTACGTCAGATCCAAAACTTCGGAGGGCCATCTGTACTAAAATAGTACATTACGACACAAGTACGAAAAACATGAATTTAAATGCATGAAAATTCGAAACGAGTGGCGATGTTTTAAAACACGACCACTTTTTGCACGTGTCTCGTACGACGTAAGCCTAAAGAAGGCACCATCTGTACTAAAATTACTATTTCAATTCCAGAAAATTATAATGTTTATAACATTTTTGTGTGAGAATATTCTTATAAAAATATTGATTATCATTAATATTTAATGTGAATATCACTTAACAAAATAATGTCAAATATTAATGACAATAAATACCACACAAGGTCTGGTTTAATGGATGACTTGTTTAAACTAGGTAGGAGTAAACCAGTTTTATAAACAATAGTATAATCATTAAAATTTTATAGCTTCATTCTTTCATATAATTTACGATCACTTTTACACATTACAAATTCAACCTTCTCTCACAGTAGGCTCAATCAGTTTAGGTTGGGTAAGAAACAAGAGTATATGTTTAAAAATAAATAGATAGAACACCTGTGTCACAGTCTCACAGCAGAAACTGTAAAAACCATAACTAGTATTTGTGACAAATACAAAAGGGATATAAATCCTGTACTTCATGGTGCACACATAGGGTTACTATTAGTAACACCTTTTAAGTTCAGAATGTATATCATAATAAAAAGAAAGAAAGATAATTTATTAATTGCACTTCAAATACAAAGATAGATATAGGCAAAGTTCTTTCTAGAATGTAAACATCTGTCCAAGCTGCTTCACAGGGCAATTTACTAGCTAGGTAGCATATTTAACACCTTCACTATGGTAATTAGCTTAATTTGTAATTAACAATACTTTATGTGCAGTTGAAAGACTCTGAATCATAGTGAATGTGGTAATCTCTCACGATTCATGAATATTTCTTGCTAATAATAACCTTGTAAGGCCCGCCATGTCTAGTTTCGTTTCTTTGCAGAATCATTTATTTATTTTATAATAATAAGGTTTGAATTTCATTAAAGTACAGAGTGCACTGTAATGCACATTAGGTATTACGAGGATTTTCTTATACAGGGATAGTATAATAGTTACTCTTGTCTCACCTCGTTTCAAAAAAATACTAACCCATCAAGTATACATGCCCACAATAACCTCATAACCATTATATTTATCAAGAAGTGTCTTTATTAGTGCTTAAAGATGTTGTGCTTTTCCAATTATGAAGATCTATTCATAGTTATTAATAACATTATGATTGAGAATAATTGCTTTTCAAACTTAATATTATGTTGATGGACACCATCAACATAATATTAAGCATCATGCAAACACCTAGTGGCAAATAGTCCCACAAAGTGTTTGATTTCACATTGATAAACTATATTGTCGGGTTAGAGGCAGAACCAACAATTTCCTTGAAGTTGGTTTTGACAAATTGTATTTTATGCCACTTGTTTTACCGAAATAGTTGGTTGCTGCCTCTAAACCAGCGAATTATTGGCTCTGAATTAAATTCATAAGAAGTATAGTTATTCAATGAAAGAATACTTATACGAGGGCTGTTCCGAAAGTTTTTAGTTGCTCCGGTTGTATTCATGCGATTTCAATAAAACTTACACCATTTTGAGGGATATTTCAATGACGCTTTAGGCGGTGTAAATTTGTTTTAGTAAAGATTTTAGATATTTTTGTTATTTTGTTTTACTTAGACGTGTCGAGCGTTACTCCAATGACCATGATACCGGTTTTTAAGACACTTTTTTAATGAGATCCTATGAACATCATTCGCTTATAAAACTATTTTATTTTATGGGTACTAGTAATTGAAGATATTTCCGTTATTTTTAAATACAAATTACGTGATATCCTTTACTTTAATCATAAATGAGTAGGCATAGAAAAAAATCGTAAACACTAAAATTGGAATTTCGGATAATGTAAAAATCATCATTCAATTAATAATCATTGTTCTTCAATTATAATTTAAAAAACGTAAATTAACTAAATTATTTATCCCGGGTATATTTAAGTACGGCTTTCAAAGATTTATATACAAAATATGCTTCAATGTGTCAAAAATGGCCAATTTTTCCATACAATGTTGAATTTCATACAAAACATCTTTTTGTAAAAAAAATATAATAAAAAAACTATGCCCATTACATGCATAAATTTATTAACCATAATAAGTATAGAAATGTCCCTCACAATAATATAGATTTAAATTAAATAGCATGAATGGAACCGGAGCAACTAAAAACTTTCGGAACAGCCCTCGTATATAATAATTAAATATTAAAATTGATTTGAATGTGTAAGTAAACAAAAATTATGTAAACAAACACTGATGTTATGCAAACATTCTAGATAATGCAAGTTACATGGTAATACACAAGCATGCTTTTACATCAAGTACAAAGTCACACCTGATAAAAAAAGTAATAGTTTAACTATGTAGATAGACTATAGAAAGTCAGCAGACAATTCACATCAATAACAAAATATCCTTGACCCTTGTAATTAAACAAAACACACCTAAAATAAACATTCACTTTCAAAATAAATAAAAAATACTTACACAATCACCAAGCTTAAATGTTGCCTTAAATGCCATACTGGCTTCTGTAGACAGGTCTTTCATGGCATCCTCGATTTGGGATTTATTCAAAGGACCATCGTTCACCACGCCATTACACTTTATGTCCAAACTAGTACCTGGGGAAGTACCCAGAATAATAAACGAGTCCTCCTCAATTGTCTCAGGATTCACGGCCATTTTCACACATTTATCTGCAAGTGTAGAATGTACAATAAGTATATAACGCACGTAAGATAAATACAATGCCGTAGATAGTGATTGATGATGAATTATGACAATTTCGACTGAGGAAAAACTTGAAGCGAATTGCGACATATTATATTTTATACACACCGGCGTATCAAATTAACGATAGCGTAGTACTATTGCACACCTATTTTACCTATTAGCAGAGCCAGTTATTATTAAAGTTCTAGTGCCAGAATATTTTTATAAGCCTAAAAATAAATTGCGAAACCCCTACCCACTTGACATTATTTATTTAGTTATGAGATTTTTTTACTAACTTACCGTAGGTTTCAAGTAAATAAATGCAAGCTGTTATAAACAACCAACACTTTCTGCTGATCTGGTTCGAAATGCACTATCTATTTTTATTATCGCCGACACAAAATACACCGAAACACAAAAATCCGGAACGGAAATCCCATGAATGAGAATGACGTATGGGGCAAACCACAGACTGTTAAAAAAATACAAACAAACAAGGTGCCACTTGATGCGTTGTTTCGGAGAAATATGCATGTATCTCTTTCTCTTGCGCATCAAACGAAAGTGATGCAACATATGGCGATTTATCACAATGATAGAAGTTGAAATAATCGATTAGAAATACTCGATTGTACGTGTTTTTTTTTTTCATATTAGCAACACTCACTTTGACAGCTTTAAAGACTGTCATCGCTGTCAGTTGTCATTGTAATGTAATCTACAGCTACAGTACACACACAGTCACAGTCTAATCAAAATTATTGAAGGGGAATCGGTAACCAGCTGGTTCGTTTTAAGTACAAACAATTCGATATTTTATAAAATTTGTAAAAGAAATGTCTAACGAAAACACATTGGATTTGCACTACGTTCACCAAAGCTTCCAACGAAGCCTGAAAGAAGGAGACGACGTAGTCGTAGGAGCATATATTGATGGATACAATGAACTAGTCAAGTGAGCAAAATTCTTTATTATGAAACATCAAAGTTGGTTTGTTGATGAAATATTAATGAGAATAATTATTTAGGTTTTTAAATCTCATCGGTACGGTGTTCTCGTTTGTGAGCAGCGACGTAAGAAGTAAAATCAAGGTGATGGAAAAGCTTAAGGTTGGCGAAGATTCAGTCTACTACGAGTCGTTTAAAAAAATGATGAAGTACGAGAAGGAAACAAAGTTGCATGAAAAAAGCGGGTTTGTCTCTGGTTCTAGGACGATGTTGAGGCTACACAGAGGTCTAGGTGAGTACTATTTTATCTTTACATGGAAATGTTCAGAAAAATAGATATTTAATTTATCTCTGAAATATCTTAAACCCTTGACGGTCACCATTGGAGGAGGGTAGTGCATGACAGATCTCAATGGAAGTTCTTAGAGGAGGCCTGTGGTAACAGGCAGTCCAAAGTCAGGGATATTTTGTAATTCTATATTGTAGCTTTTAAGATTGTCTTTGCCTGCAAAAGATGAAAATTATACAAATATTAACAGTAATGTGAAATTAATACTTCTCTAAAATAATGGCTATTTTATTTATTATTTTGTAACTTTATAAATTATATCTTTAATCAAACAATTGTAGCTAAATAAAGGCTCATTTATTTATTTATAATCAGTCAATAAAGTTCAACGCCAAAGTGGCCAAATAGTGTGACCATTAACAGGGTCATGGCTATTTAACATGCACAATAGGAATAATACGTACACACTCATACTATTGCAGATGGCTACTAATTGTGATTGTGAATGTGATAAGTGGCGGCAACATAATAGATCGCGATACAATGTTTCATGTCCTGTTTATGAAACTGTGCTTAACTTTTTTTATATATGTACGTGGGCATTTTCACTTCTAGGGACACCCAATTAGAAAAAGTTAACTTCGATGTCAGTTTTGTAACGACAATCAAGAATGAAATATTTACGTAAATCCACTTTATTCATGTTTTATATTGCATAAACGCGTATTCTTTCTGGATTAAACGATATAAAAATATGTTTGTTAATATTTCATTGCTTAATTGTCGTTACAAAACTGACATCGAAGTTAACTTTTTTGTGAGAGTTAAGCTAATTGGGTGTCCCTAGAAGTGAAAATGCCCAATTATACGGAGCATTCCATGATAATGTCGCTTACATGACGCTTACACTATCTATGGCAGCTACGTTGAATAAATGCTCAAAGTTAGAAAAAACTGTGAACGTGTAAGTTAAGTCCCGAAATTTTACCACACTAGAACTCGGGTTTCTATCATTTTTAGAAGTACTAAAAGAATCGCGTTACGTAAGCGACATTTTCGTGGAATGCCCCATACACGTAATAGTTGGCCACGTGGTAACGGCAAAAAGTATACATTTGTCACCACTTGAACTCTTCCCGAGGGTGACGTTAGACTTGGTTAAGGGTCATTGTCAGTCGGAAAAACAAAAGTTGTCCACTCGGTGGTCAAAAATTAACAGCTTTTATAAATCTATGTTACGCTTTGATTGTATAGGGCTGTAGACCGGGGAACCTAGTTGTACCGTCAATTGTTTTATCCCAAAATTAGTACAGGAATTCCTTAAGTTTAGGTATGTCCACCGAAAAGACGATAACCTAAATCTGACAATGGGACTCTGGGATTAAAGTTTGCTGTAATGCAGGACCGTTTTTGAAAGGCAATTTAATATGGCGTGCGGCTTCCATGTTTTATTTGTTCGTAGAGGTACGGCTATAGTGAATTCCGATGTTTTCCTGGGTGACCCTCTTAAGCGAATTGCGTCTATTGGATCGATTAGGCATTAATTAAGAGGGGTCCGCTGTAATGGTGTCAATAGCTTGTTGCTGAGATTTGTTTACAGATATGATATCAATCTGGGTCAAGTTAATTGAAAACAAATTACTGTCTTCCGTCAACAGTGGCCAGATATAGTGTTTATAGTAATAATTTACTATTTTTATTGATAATGTTTACCAAATACCATTATGACGTTTATCATTAATCGTAACTATGTCACTTTGACACTAACATGCGAGTGAAAGTGACAGCAACGACGATAAACGATAAAAACATAAACATCATCATCATACGCCTGCAGTAGAGTGTCCCGAATTTGACTTTTTTACGCGAGACCTACCAAAAGCCTCTAAATAAATTGCAGATTACGGGAAAAATAATAAAAAAAAAATTAGACTAAATCTTTAGGGCTCTACCATCGTTTGAAGTTTTCAAATAAAAAAATATATTTTTCATGCAATATAGATTTAAGACAAGCTATAAAATTAAAAATGAGAAGAAAAAATATTTAATGTAATATGGTTTTTTTTTATCATATTTTTCCTATATTTTTTTATTTAATTTATTTTTATAAAAAAAATTACTATAATTATATGTAAACATATTTTGGCATATAATTTTTTTCGGAAAAATAGAAAAAAATCAAATCTTTACACTGCGGTAGAGCCCTAAAGATGACATATATTTTATTTTTTTTTACTCGTTTCGGAATGTGTGTAAATTTACAAAAAAATTGATGCCTCTCGGGAAACTGTAGCTCAAAAAAAATTTTTTTCCATACATTGACGGGACACTCTAGCCTACAGCCTGTACAGTTGCCAAAATGTTAGCTGGAAAATATTTACAGATACTTCTATTACATATCAAATTTTTATTGCAATAATTCCTACTGTGACGTATTGTTGACATTGTTGTATGAAAATCCATTACTGCCCATGGGCATCATGACGCACCTACGGCGCGCATCGCCTGCGCGCATTGGCGCACTTATTACTTATTAGGTTAAGAGGGTTGCCATCAATTAATTTATGTTACCAACCGTGACCTCACAAATGGCTCCAATGGAAGACCAGCGCTGGACTGTTTACAGGCCAGCATTTATGCTGAATTGGAGACCATTTTGTGACACAATTTTATTTTATTTTTTTTGTTTTTCTTCTATATGTGTATATTATGTTGTGTCACAAATAAATGTTTTTTATTTTCTTTTCTTTTTTCTTTTCTTACCGAACTGGGTGCTTAGACAAGTTGCCAATCGCTAGCGCTTAATCGTCAATCGTAAACGAAAGGCAAATAACTGTCTTTGTCGCACTAATATCAAAGAGTGACAGAGAGGGAAAACTACGATACGCTACTAAGCGCTAGCGATTGGCAACTGGCTAATCATCCAGGTGTGATATAGGTAAAGGTATAATACAATTTCTATTCGTCTTCGTCCTTGTTTCAGACTTCATAAGACTGTTCCTCAAAAAGCTCGGCGATTCAGACGACTCAGTAAACACATGTACAGAGTGCCAGAACGCGTACAACGCGACGCTGGCAGAGTTTCATCCCTGGTACATACGGAAAGCGGCAACCCTAGCTATGCACGCTTTACCCAACCGGCCGGAGTTGCTAAAGAAGGTAAGTTTAAATATTAGGTGTCATGTACAGCCCTTACGGTTTAGGTGCCAACGACTTTATTGCCTTGATATTAAGGTCGTATAAATATATTTTTGGCACTTAAACCGCAACGATATTTTTGACGTCGACTATAGGTACCAAAAGAAAAAAATGGGTCCATATTGGCACTTATACAATTTTTTCTTCGAATATTTTTACTAATACCGTTTTTTACTCATAATCATCACTACCCCGAAATTTTTTTCTCATACTTTTTTTCTTACTAAAAATTATACTTCTACCTACAATGTTCATAACGATTTTTATTTCGAAATTTTATCCTCCTAAAGTCGTCAAGTAGATTAATCTATACTCATAAAGTTATTTGAAATAAATTGTTTATTTATAAACATTTTCCCATTAGGTTCACTCTGTTGTGGTATAATTCTTTTATGAATAACATAAACTATGTAGTCATAATGGGCTTCGTGCAGAAACTGTTGTGACATACTCAACTTTAGCATATTTCTTTGTGGCAGATTTCGAGTTGTTCGAATATTATTCGAGCATAATTTCGATGCTCCTATTTATGATGAGGCATAATCTGGATGTGCATAAAAAGTATCGGCATAGTTTGTTTTAGCATAACAGAGAAGGAATAATTACAACCTCTCAATATAATCGAGGTAGTAGTAATATTCTATACGTTACTTACTGTGTTACTGAGCTGAGTACTTTCTAGGTTGCTATAAAAAAAATAACCTCGAAGACTAAGGCGGGAGCAAAGCTCCCGCCTTAGTTTTCTAACCTAACCTATCCGAGTCGGATCTGCCCTGGAAGGTTTTGTTCGCTCGCTTCGCTCGCTCACTGCAGAAATTTTCACCCTCACAGCAAATTCTGCCTGACGAAAAAGGCAAGTTTCGAACATGTGGCTACATGCCCAAAAAAAAAATGCAAATCTAATTTCTGTCTTATAACACTCGGCGTAATTAATGATATGCCAAGATAGTTTCGGACAAAATAATATTCCAAATAATATATTGTTATTTAAGCCAAGTGATGTTTCTGTCTCATTAAGTTGATGCCAAAATAGATTATACTAAGTCTGTTATGTCCTAAGCGTTCGTACCTACTCTGCCACAACCTGATTTGTGCAGGTAGCTAGTTTACAGTAATAGTACGATTTATATTTAATTAAACCAAAATAATTCATACATAAAACCAGTACAGATAAAAATAAATACCTATAACATTAGAATATATAGCATAAAATAAGTATAATGAAAAATTATATAAACATAAAAGTTAGTACTAAAAATATGTATGAAAAACAATATTATGAACATAAATAATTCTATGTGATGATGATTATGAACAAAGATTATTCTAAATACCGATCATTATGAAGTTAAATTGTATAAGAAAAATTTTCGGAGTTCCAATAATCTAAGTTGCAATTTTATAAATACTTTGGCGCACCCAGAAAAAATAGCCAAGATAACCAAAGCTGGAGGTGGGATTTGAACCCCGTTCCTCAGATTCCGCTTTTTTTACCTTACAATCGTAAAACCGTTTGGTGATAGCAAGAATACACTTGTCACCATCCCAACTCTTCCCGCGGATGTCGTAAGAGTCGACTAAGGGATTGAAGTGTCATTGACTATTCTTTGATTTAATTGATGATGTGCAACAGCGTCATCATAGTGGACTTATTACTGCGATCGCCAATCCGCTTGCCCAGCGTGGCGGTCATGGGCATTTGCCTCGAATGCGTCTATACGCATAGTTTAATAGGAGAGGCCTACGTCCAGCAGTGGACTGAGATAGGCTGATGATGTAATCGTAAAATGTGTATATAAACACATATATCTATGGCCATCAATGTAGTCAACTATACAAAGTTTGCCCACTCTTAAAAACTGAAAATTTGTCAGTGAATTTTAAAGTAATTAGCGTAGGAAACATAGAATTTATTTTACTGAAGAGTCCTTTTAAAAGGACGCTTGGCTAGAGGCTATAGTACCTTCTTGTATTCCTTACTTGTCCGAGTTGTCTGTAAAATAAAGTGCATTTAACTTATTTAATGCGGAAATTTACAACCGTTCGTGACCGACCATATTCGTGATAATGTGTTGTAATAATCACCTATTAATATCAACCTTATTGCAATACGTTAAGGACTCATTTCAGACAGTTCAGTAGCAACGCTCGTCCAGATATTTATCGAAGAATCTGGTCAGCCTTGAATTAGTTAGAAGGCATAGATAAATATAGCATAACTAGGTATAACAGTAGACTTAGCACAGGATTAGTGCCACAATATGGCGCCGCGATATTATCAATCCCTCTTTTATTCATATACTCGTACTTAGTAAAAGATAGAAAATCTATCTCGCGGCGACATACTGACATACCAATCATGTGCTAAGCATACAGGTTGTACTTAGATTTTAAAGATAAACGGGGCTTCATCGCGTAAACTTACGTTTAATATAATATTATCCTGACTTTACCCGTGAAATATAAAAGATAATCTTGAAAGTTTAAATCAATAGGTTGAACTTAGTCTAGAAAAGTTCATATTCAAATTCTATGCAATTATATACTTACTCGAGATTTTGGAGTGGCGGCTACGTACCGGCAGGCGCAGTGCGGGTAGGCCCCCCATAAGGTGGACTGATGACTTGGTGAAGGTCGCAGGAGTCCGCTGGATGCGGGTGGGGCAGGACCGGTCATTGTGGCAATCTTTGGGGGAGGCCTATGTTCAGCAGTGACGTCTTTCGGCTGATACTTATTCAGTAATGACAATTTTAATGAGTCACTGACAGAAAAGTCAATTCAGTGGCGAGTTCAGTGGGCCTACCGATCCCACTACTTACAAATGCAATCAAGCTCTCGATGCTTATTTATAACTTGAAAGGCTAATGCTACACGGAGCGTTAAATTGATCGGAGAGATGGTAGCTTGGTTGCCTGTTAAAAATCCAGGACCCATCCAGACCAGTATGCTTAGCCAAGTTGCCAATTGCTAACGCTTAGTAGCGTATCGTAGTTTTCCCTCTCTGTCACTCTTTCATATTAGTGCGACAAAGACAGCTAGCTGCCTTTCGTTTACGATTGACGATTAAGCGTTAGCGATTGGCAACTTGTCTAAGCACCCAGGCTACGATAGTTTGTACTACTATCTAAAAAATTGAATCCTCACCCACCGTAGAACCATGTCAACGAGAAGTTTTAAGTCAAATTGTAGCAACTGTAGTACAATTTGACTTCTAACGTTACTATGACACAGTTATATGGCGGGAATTGGGTATTGAAATACTTTTACAAGTTTGGGCTGTATATACAGTCACCACACGGGATTGTTGAGCCACTTGCTACTGTTCGCAACTTGGTCGAATAATACAAATCGGGTTCCGAACTCTTATGAGGCTGGTATCACGACTTCGGCCGAACTCTGCTGACCAATGGGGCGGTCATTGCTACGGTTAGCCAATAACCGCTCGCGTATTCTTCAGAAGGTGACATTACCATGGTTACGTAATAACAAAA
>JALPQI010024117.1:0-20247 GCA_025490895.1 Thaumatotibia leucotreta | reverse complement strand
CATGCAAGCAAGACTAATAAAATAATCGTCAGCTATGTTGGCTGGTGAACAGAGCGGACAGTGGTGTCGTTATTATCTTGTATTTTTTTATGATTGAATCAATTTATTTATTTATAAGCTGTATTGTATGTAAATTGTAGTTTGTGATGTTGTCAATTTAGACAACAGTTTCCTATATTTGTTAATTTAATACGCTGGTTTAGTAATTCCGTCCGTTTAGGCGGAGGTCGTCATATTCTTAGTAAGTCCCTTTCGAGATAGGTCATGTTCGGTAGATGCCACTTTCTGAGGATGTCATGTTCTGAGAAGGCCGCTTTCGGAGAGCGACACGTTCTAATTACGTCACATTCTTATATCGTCACTTTATGAGTTCGTCGCTTTCTGAGTTTGTCGCATTCGGAGTACGTCACTTTCGCATGTTACGGCGCTCCTGTGCGTTTTCGCAAGTTGACTCCTAAGAAACTAATGATCCTGATCAGGAATGGGATCGATTGGCATCAAAAAAAGAAAGCAAAAAAATTTTTTTTTGGATCTCATTAATAATATGTATAAGCCCGAGAGTTAAACAACAACTTCACCCCCTTGTATGTATAATAAATAACTATGTATTATCACATAATAAGTAATAGTACTAAAGTACAGAAGTGACACTTTCATACATTTGACGTTTATTCAACCTGCTATAAAATAAAAATGAACCTTAAATAAATCACATACCTACCTATCAAGTTTTTGACATTCCATTTTCCTGTTTTTTTCTGATACCAATCACCATACCAACCTATAAACTGTACTAGAAAGGTCACCAGCACCACAGTCGAAATCTTTTTTTCCATAGAATTAGATAGATTTTTTTTGCATTCTTTTTTTATGCCAATCGATCCCATTCCTGATCAGGATCATTAGTTTCTTAGGAGTCAATTTGCGGAAACGCACATGAGCGCCGTAAAATGCGAAAGTGACGTACTCCGAATGCGACAAACTCAGAAAGCGACGAACTCATAAAGTGGCGATATAAGAATGTGACGTAATTAGAACGTGTCGCTCTCCGAAAGCGGCCTTCTCAGAACATGACATCCTCAGAAAGTGGCATCTACCGAACATGACCTATCTCGAAAGGGACTTACTAAGAATATGACGACCTCCGCCTAAACGATTCCGTCCGGTATAGTTTTTTATTACGAATTTGCTAATATTTGTGATGGTATAATTGAAGAAACTAAAAATAATCCTGTTACTATTGCAGCATTTAACGGAAGAACATTTCAATTCAAACTGAATGAGTGGAGTGCTTTTCTGTTTTTCGGTTTAATAGTTTTTAATAATGTACCTAAAACTAGGAGCTGTTTCGCGATTTTTGATTCAAGTGGTAACTTAAGTTCACTTTTTATAATCAAAATCTTATTAAATCGGTATGTAAGTAATATTATACGATCTGAGTCGTCTAAGGAATAAGTGGAACTTTTTTGCGTAGGTATATATTTATTGAATAAATGTATTTTTAGCTAGATCTAATTTGAAAAAATGTATCCATGTTTAGTAGAAAAGTTGAGTATGTACTTACGAGGGCGGAGTGATAAGTCTGGTAAAAACGATATCCAAGTTATTGCTTTCACAAATTTAATGATGCTCATTTGTAGTTCAACCTTTTTGGACCTCACAATGTATATTTTCAGTCAGTTCGTACCACCATTTTAATTTTGAAAGCTATGGCAAAAAAACAAATGTTTTGACTTTTGCAAACATGGAGAAAAGTGAGTTTTGTGTTTTGATCAAACTTTGTTTGCGAAATAAAAACACCGCGACAAAATCTAAACTTGACAAATATTATGGGAACTCTGTTCCTTCAATAAAAATGATCCAAAGTGGTTTACGGATTATCATTGCGGGTGTACAAAACGCTGACCGACGAGTGGCCTATTTCGGTAACTGTAACCCATAGATGCTCCCGATTGGAAAACCAGTAAATTTACAATTGTAGCACTTGTCAACGTGGTGAAATTAGAGCCTGGACGTTCAGTTGAAGTCACTACGCCAGAGATGATGACCTAAATCCATGATATCGTATTGGATGACTGAAGAGTAAAAGTCCGCAAGACAGCTGATAGAGTAAGAATTTTCAGACGAACGGGTTAGGAATATCCTGCACACGTATTTAAATATGAAGAAACTATCCGCCCGTTGATCACTGTGGATCAAAAACGCACTAGGGTGACCATATCAGAGGAATGTCTGGCAAAATTTAAGCTTAACAAAAAAGATTTTGTGCGTCGTTTCATAACTGTGTAGACGGAAACTGGATTCATCACCATACTACATAATCTACATATACAGTAGTCAAAACAATGGACTTCTTCAGGTGAACCTGCACCAAAGAAGGCCAAAGCAGTTTTATCGGAAAATGAGGTTATGGTTGCTGTGTTTTGGGATGCTCGCGGCGGGATACATATTGATTACCTTCAAAAAGGGAAAAATATAAATTGGGAATAATATATTAACTTATTACAGCGATTTTATGAAGTACTTTTTCATCGAAAAACGACCTCGCTCGGCAAAATCCACGAGTTGCGGTACGAATTGCTCCCGCACCCAACTTATTTGCCAGGTTTTTACCCCTGGCGATTATTTTCTTTTTCTAACTTGAAAAAGTGGCTCGGCGCAAAGAGATTTAGATCTAACGAGGAAATCATCCAAAAAACGAATACATATTTTAAAGGTTTGGAGAAATCGTACTCCACGGACTGAATTGAAAAGCTGGAAAAACAATGGACTAAGTGTATTGAGCTATGTGGGGTCTCCGTAAAAAACACATATGTACTTTTTCAAAAAAGTTTATTTAAAAATAAGTTTTACCATACTTATCACTCTGCCCTCGTATAACGTACATTTCATAAAAATAATAATGCAAAAATAACTTATATGGAAAAATCTAGTTACATTATTGTATGAATCAACGTCCTCGTAAAACAAGGTTTCTTATAATCGTGTTTTTGGATACTAAATAATAATAAATGTTCAAATTTCAAATGTATTTCGGACTGAAAACAACACGACAGCAGAAGTATAAATGAAACAAAATGAATGAGTCTCTCATTCAAACCCACAATTTCGAAGCGGACCATATTAAAATCTAGTATATCAAGAAAAGAACAGCTTGTTCCGTATATCATGTGATATATATCTTAACAGAAGTGAATAATATAACATTGAAAAACATGTAACCAGTAAAAACCACCAGAAAAAAATCTGGCAAACAATACGATACTTTTGTCTATGATTTATGCGTTTTCCTAATTGTATGCAACATTCCTTGGATACGCGTAAATACTCTTGAATTTAAAAAGATCTCGACAAAACCAGAAAGGTCTCTAAAGAATCTGTATAAAGAAAGTATTACTTTGCCAAAATTTGTAAATTATAATGCAACAACAATTCACTTTATAACAAATAGTTTTTTGGATTCTATTAATTTAAGGCATACAGTTGATGAAACGCTCGGTGATATTGGCAAAAGCGTGGTAAAGACGTTATTATAAAATCACTAGATGATGCATTAAAAATACTATATTTACTCGCATGCAAAGTCACCCAAAGTGGTCGCCCAAAGTTTAAAATTGTGGCAGGATACCTGTACGGAAAATTTCGATATTTTTTTATATTCTGTGCAGCGTACATGATTGTTGTGGGAAGATTTTAAAGAAAAACTAAAAATTAAAGCATGTAACTAGCTTAGCCAATAATTTGCTTTTGGTAACTGTGGTTACCAGCTGTCACTATTATTTTACATAGGAATAAAGGTCAACCACGATTTCAAAGCAAATGCGTGGTTAGCTCATGGCTAGTCTTAGGACTTTTCATAGCATATCGTGGTTCTAAAATCCTTGGAGCCGCTATGTGTAAATTTTCGAAGTTAAAGTCTAATGTAATATTAAATGTAATGATTTTTACCTACTGTCATATCGTTACTGAGTTCATTTTAATTGAACGTAATTAATTTTAAAAAACGAACTTGATTACCTACTACAAAATGATACCAGAAATCATAAAAAACTAGAGTATACAAAAATATTTCTATTACCGAATCGTTACACATTTTTGACCAAGCTTGTATTGTTTTACAATAGAATGCTACAATCATTGTTCAAGACAAACTAGAAAAAGTCTTAGATCAGAACTAGTGAAGAAAATGGCGAAAGATTCAAGTTGTTTCTCTCGAAACTTTCGAATCTTTCGTATAAATTACATGTAACTTTGGAAAAAACGAAACAGACGTTTGTCTGCCTTTGAAGCAAATAGACTTCACGTTCACGTCACAAAGAGCATAGATTAATGATTCCAATTTATAAGTATTTCATCATAATTAATATTTGATTGAGATGTAGTCTTAGCAAAATGAAAAGTCACCTGTTTGTACGAGAGCCAATACATTCGGAGTCACTATTCATAATGCAAAAAACATAATGTATTTTACACGTAAAAAACTGAAAGATGCAAAAGTTTCAATCGAAGGTCTGTAACGAAAAAGACTGTATTTTATTGAAAAATACAGAGGCCTTCGAAATATACTCTTTCAACATAATTATATCTTTCGTGTTATTTTCATCGGTAATCGGTACCCTAATTTCGACGACATCCGAAATTTGGTCATGATACACCATAATAAAAAAATGCCATGACACCTCGAGAACACGACATTAACGACGACACACAAAAGGGTGTTTCGTAACTGTAGAAGTCGCTTAACCCCGGGTAATATAGAGAAAGTAATAAATATAAATTCCTATTACCATTTCCATGACGGAAATGAAGTAATACTGTATAAGGATTATGACACACTTATTCCAGCAGCCAGCTAGCTCTTCCTTAAACATTTAGATTCATACTGTTAACTGACAATGTGAAGAATTATTTATAAAGTAATTTCCAAATGGTATTTTAACAACAACTCAGATTAACTTGGGTTCCGTTTACTCATATATTTCTCAAACTAATATTCATCCTCATGAATGCCTACAAATGAATTCGATATTAGAAATGACATATTGCATTTTTTTAGATACTTACATATATAAGACTTTACTAACAGTAACGTGCTTACTTTATCGAAACCACAATGAGTGATACACTCCAGACTATTTCAAACATAGACGATATTAAGTTTGCTCGCACTATTGAGTCTGACAGCACTGGGGAGTTAATGAAACATGTACAATTATATAATAACGACTTTACGATAATTTCGCAGAACATTAGGAGCATATACTGCAATTTTGACGATTTTATAATCACTTTATCTGACCTGACATACAAGCCTGATGTTATCGTTCTCACTGAATGTAGATTGAACCCTAACAAGACTTTACCAAAGCTTTTGGATTATGACACCTACCCTACAACATGCCAACTGAACCAAAACGATGGAGTCGATGTAAACGTAAAGAGTGCTTTAAAACACAAAATAAAAGAAGTAAAACTGACCCAAGCATCTTGTCTGCAGCTGGATGTACTAAATAACACCATACTTTGTGTTTATCGATCACCCTCAATCATTAATGCAGATAACTTTATTGAGTCTCTTAACTGTCAGTTAGAAACCGTAAAAACAGGCAATAACCTGGGGATATCAATATCAACATAAAACCAAAACCAACAGAACCCTGGCATGAGCATAAAAATATAATAAACTACCTAAATATGTTATCTATATTCGGGTTAATGGCCGGACACAATAAACCTACTAGGGACAAAAATTGTTTAGCCCTTTTTGTTTTAAAAATAAACAAAGTCAAATATTGCCCTACAATAGCCATTATCAAAACAAGTACAACCGACCATTATACAACTTTCCTTTCATTAAGAAAAATTAAAACTCTGCATGTCGTAAATAAAACAAAAATTACTATAAACTATGATAACGCTTTAAAAAACTTAAAAGAAAATGTTCTATCGGGACTGATGTTTCATAAAGATCCTGACATTTTGGCTGACAGATTAATAAAGACAATTAGTGAAACGCTTGAAGCAAACACTACTTTCACTAGCATACCTAGCACCAAGCGTATCATCAAACCTTGGATATCTCCGGGTATATTACGTTGTATACGACACCGAAATAAATTGCAGCAAGAATTACATAACGATCGTTTTAACGAAGTTCTAAAAACAACATATCGACGATACAGAAATTACTGTAATAGCCTTATTAAAAAACTTAACAAGAAAATATGAGCGAGATTTACCAGCCAAATCAATAAATAATAACAAAAAGCTTTGGACAAATATTAAAAATTTAACGTACACTAGTAAATCAGATAGACTACAAAATGAGTTAATTAATATAAAACCTACTGCTGCAGAGTCAGCAAATTATATAAATAAATACTTTGTGAACGTTGGATAGCATCTTGCTCAAAACATTCCCCCAAGCTCTCAAATTGATTTGAATCGGTTTCTCAGCCGCTTACCGATACAGGCTGGATCTTTTGTTTTATTGCCTGTATGCCAGGACGAAGTTTCAAATATTTTGAGAAACCTGAAACCTGATAGTGCACCAGGCTGGGACAATGTACCTACGAGGTTTATAAAACACGCAACTCAGGAGTTAGTTCCCATAATAACTCATTTAGCAAATGTTAGTTTTAATTTGGGTGTATTCCCAAAATCTCTGGAACAGTCTATAATCACTCCTGTGTACAAGGGTGGGGATAGAGACGACGTCAGCAATTACAGGCCTATCTCAGTTCTTTCGGTGATATCTAAGATCTTAGTAAAGATATTAAAATCTAGACTATTAAATTATTTTAGTAAATTTGATATTTTATCACAAAATCAATTTGGATTCAGACATGGTAAGTCCACAAAAGATGCTGGTACTGCACTTACCTACTGTGGAAACCTTAGATAGTAACAATAAGTGCATAGCTATCTTTCTGGACCTAAAAAAGGCTTTTGATACCGTCTCTGTCCCTATGCTTGTGCACAAATTGGAAAAAAAAGGCGTTAGCAAGGTAGCAAAGAGTTAAGCTGGGGAATGTTGTCAGTGGATATGAAGTTGTGTCGTATGGCGTGCCACAGGGAAGTGTCTTAGGGCCCACCCTGTTTTTGGTCTACATCAACGACCTCTGTGACATGACCATACCTCATGCTAAAATCTTTTCCTATGCAGATGACACCATGTCCAGTCCAACAGTATTTGTACTGACCTGCCTTTTTGAGTTCCCGGGCTAAAAAGTGTAATCTTGATGCTTTCGCGGTTAGCTGTTCCGCGATGAATATTGGCGTATCAGTTGACGTTTTTAATCCGGCCTGTTTGGCTCGTAGGCTATCTTTATTTTTAATATTATAATCCTTGCAGTGTTTGAGCATATTATTTCGCAGGAGCATGGAGGAGGTTTCTGCGACAACAGGTGTGCTGACGGGGGCGCTGGTGTTCTCCTGCTTGCCCCTTACATGGTAGATGTCCGAAATGTCGGTTCTTTGTAATGGGCAGCTAACAGACTGGGCCAGGCAGGTTACCATTGTGAGCGGGTCCTCTTTGGTTTCATTCTTTTGTCTAGGTATATTTCTGATTTCAAAGTTTCCTTTCTTACTTTCTATTTGATTAGCTTAATTAGTTTGCTTATTTAATGAACTCTCTAACGCAATTTTTTTTGCAAGGATAGGACTGATAACAAACGTATAATTCCAGAAATATCACGTGCGCCCGTATTCGTCTGTTTGAAATTTTAAAATGGCCGCCATTTAATTATCGTTGGCACAAAAAAAAATTGTATGGTAATTTATCGATGAAATTGATTATAGTTTAAGCCCTTAAAGGCTCCGACACCGATAACCAAACACCCTGTATATGCTTTTCCATTAATAATTCCACACAACTCGATTTTGACATGAACCTTAAGATCCACTCTTGCAATCTGACCGTCTCCTGCACCTGCAACTGTCCAATTATAGAAAAGGTGAAGCAAATAAAATACCTGGGGATCATTCTCGACCAGCACTTAAATTGGTACTGTCATCTTGAGCAAGTTATGAGCAGAGTCAGGAAATTTATCTGGATTTTCAGTGCTCTACGACATATTGTACCAAGTAGAGATAAACTGATGCCCTCAACATCACGAAACATCTTGAATGAAATTTACATATCCTTGGTGCAGTCTGTTTTGGCGTACTACATATCTGTTTGGGGTGGCTCAGCCAAGTCGTTTTATCGAACTTGAACGCGCACAGCGGGCGCTATTGAAAGTAATGTATTTCAAAAGGATAAGATTCCCGACGGAGGAATTATATCGGATTAGCGACCTCTTCTCAGTCAGAAAACTTTTTATTCTATAGACAACATTAAGAAAACATAGAACTCTTACTTACTATCCTAACTGTAGTAATAAACGAACTATGACAAATATTTCTATATATCCTTATTCCAGAACCGCTTTTGCGAACTCGCAACATAATGCAAAATCCTCTTACATTTACAATAAAATCAACAAAGTCTTAAATATTTATCCTAGAGTATCGTGGATGTAACTCCACTTTGATTAAGTGGCTCAAAACTAAAACTTATGAGGAAATAGAGAGCCTAATAAGTTGAATACCGGAACAAAACACAACACACACACTCACATACGCACACACACACACACACACTTACACACACACACACACACATATGCGCACGCACGCACGTATTTTTTCAGATAGTACGAAAAATTGTCCTTTTGTATTATACGTCTATATGAAAAAATAATTATAATAACTTGCTTGTTAATTTGTATATTGAATAATGATGTATTGTTTGTTAAGAACTTGTAAATATTTCACCTAGTATAGTATGTTAAATAAATGTAATTATTATGGAAGAGCGGTGCCTCCCAACACAGGCATATGTATTGCTTAACGGGAGACACCATCCCTCACATCGGTTTGTACGATCTTAATCTAAATAAAGAATTTTGATTTTTTTTTTAATTTATCAACTAAAGATTGAATAGAATCTAAAACCACGGTATGCTACCATAAGTCCTTTATTACATTTAATGTAATATCATACACTTTGACTTCGAAAATTTTAAACAGAGCGGCTCCAAGGATTTTAGAACCACGATATGCAATGAAATGTCCTAAGCCTACAGTCATGGCTTATACCAACGTTTTTTTATTTTAAAAAATGTGTACGCGCGATAACAAATACCTGGATAGGGATTAGCTGTAAACCAATTTTTAAAGAATTACATATTTTACCGTTAGCATGTATGTGTATTTATAAACTCTGTACTTTTGTTCAGAAATTTCCAGGATATTTTCAAAAACGGTCAGATGTACATTCGAGAGACATAAGAGAGCAATATAAATATCTTTTATACCAGCCACGCTGTTATAACAATGTTTACAAAAGGAATAGCTATAATATGTGCATACTGATTTTCAACCACTTACCAATTAAAATAAAGTCACTCGAAGGTAACATATTCAAACGTAAATTAAGATCTTGGCTCCTTGAAAACTGCTTTTACAGTGTGAGAAACTTCCTTAATTATAAAGATACCTCAGATACCTAGTTGGAAAAGATTTTGGAAAAAATGTTTTTATATAAGGTTAAAAAATTAAGTCACTATTAAGTTGTTAACTTGTTTAAATTGAGTACTGAATCCTACACTAAATAAATTTGCATGCTGTATGAAGACAGCTGGAAAAGATGGAACTATATCTAACATAATATTAAGACATGTAACTAACCCGTTTTCTGCAAATAAATATATCTTATCTTATCATATCTTATCTTATCTTATCTTATCTTCGCCTGAAGAATGGTATAAAAAGAGTGTCAGAGCAGGTGCGGTCGTAACATAAATTAGTGATTATTGTGATATCAAATGTAGTTTACTTAAAATCACTCCATCTCGTTAATTTTTTTAAGGACTACGGTCCAAATGTGCCCTTACTACCGCCGTTTGCAATTGAAATGGTTTACCTAGCAGGCTAAGGAAGGGCGTGTGGCCCCTGTCAGGAATATTGAAATTGGTAAATGTCAAGTGCTTTTATCTCCTTATATTATAACTAGTGATCACTCCAACTTTAAGCTCTCTACAACCCTCAACATTATCTTCATTTGTCACGGAGATAATGTCAAAAATGTATTTTCTTGATATTTTTTTTCAAACTGGCGTATCTTCTAATCCATAGCAATTACAGCATCGAAACAAAATCACAGCTATGCTACATAAGTAGGACTATACCGTACAATTTTATAAATATTTTTACATGAACAGTAAATGAAATAAATGTGAATTTATTTTTTGACAGCTCTTTTCAACAACTTTTGTTTGAAGTACAATTATGAAAAAAATCACGTGAATTACTTATAGTATTATAGCTAATAGCATACGAAAAATCAATTGATTACATTTGGTGCAACATACTGAAAAAAAACATACAAAACGACAAATTCATAGGTAAGCAACTAATACTAACTACTAAATAAACGAAACGAAGGTGTGTTACATGTTTATTATATAACTAAGAAAAAAAAAAGGAGTTATGATGAAATATATAGCTCATTAGCACAGACATTACAGTATAAGTCACATAGATATTGACTGTCATAGTATTCATCGTCCCAGGTGTAGGAGTATGTTACCCTGCATTCCTCGCAACATCCTTTTATTATGTTATCGTCACTGAGCGATATTCCAACCTCCGATAGACTGTAAAAACAGTGGTTTAGCTAGTAATCGTGGCAAGCCGAGCCCAAATACTTTACTTTTCGTTATTTCCATCTAAAAGTTTTTTTGCACTTTATTATTTTATATTATAACCAGAGATCGGACAAATGTGCGTCATTGTTAGCAAGAATATGGACATAACGCCAAAGTTGATTGAATGAATAATTAAACGAATAATTTCTTGGAAATCGATTACGAAACATTAAGGTGACTATCTACAAAGGTTTTCATAGTTACCAGTGTCAAAAAGGTAATTTTCTGAAAATGATTAATTGATTAATTTTTCAATCAACTTTGGGGTCATATCCATATTATTGATGAAGGGCGCATGTCGGGACCTTAAAGGCTTGCGGCCAGTCACTGCATCATGTAGTTCGAACTAGTCGTAGTGGGTCTCCGCTCCATTAGTTCCCAGAGCTGCATGACGAGAGAGTGGGTTTGTGTGTGCGCAAATGCTCACCCACTTTAATATATTCCCACGCTGATGACCCCTGGCAAGAAGCTGGACTAAGAGCGCAAGTCCTGCGGCGATTGGAGACTGGTGGTGGGGATCAAGCTGGTGGGTTTGGTCTCTAGCTGGATCTCTGCACGTATGGCGGCTGGGTGGTGATGGTCGTTTTGGTGTTTACTCGGGGCGAGAGCACTGATTCGGCAGCTCACCCGGTGACAAAGCAGCCCTATTTAGGGATCGCACTGCTTTCCCCAATCCGGGGAGGGGCCTATAAAAGGTGGCCTAAACCAAGCTTGCCCCACTAATAACCAGGCGGCTAACCGCGGTCGCCTGGCACCAACTAAAAGCGGTCGAAAGAGACGTACTATAAACGCATTCCTTAATTTAGCTGCTTGGAACGTAAGGACCCTTTTGGACAATGACAGTAACCTATGTCCCGAGAGAAAGACTGCACTTATTGCGCGTGAATTATCCCGTTACAACATCGACATAGCCGCGATCAGTGAAACCCATTTAGCGGACAGCGGAGAGCTCTGTGAACAGCAGGGGGGGTTCACGTATTACTGGATGGGAAAGCAAGCAAGTGAGCGTGCCGCGAGCGGTGTTGGTTTCGCGATTCGGAACAGCATCGCCAGGTCGTTAATTGAACCTCCTAAGGGCATTAATGATAGGCTTATCTCCTTGCGATTGCATATGGCTCCCAGAAAATACCTCCATCTAGTGAGCGTGTACGCACCAACTCTGACTTCATCTGACGAGGATAAGCTGAAATTTTATGGAGATCTTCGAGAACTTCTGCTGCGGATTCCAGCAGATGACAAAGTGATTCTGCTTGGCGACTTTAATGCGCGAGTTGGCACAGAGCATATCGCCTGGGAGAACGTGCTGGGGAAACATGGCGTGGGTAAATGCAATTCCAATGGCTTAGCGTTGCTTACGCTGTGTTCCGAATTCGACCTCAGTATAACGAACACATTCTTCAGGATGCCATTCAGATCAAACGAGCATTTGCTATTCTATCCCCCACTCTACGAAATCAACGAATCACCGTTTGTGTACCGATCGAATTTCGTAAAGTGGGGGAGAGAATAACGAATGCTCGTTTGGTCGTAATGCACCTTTAGTCATCATTAATTATATTAATAATTATATTTTAATTAGACAATACTATTACACATTGTGGGAGCTGTAACTAAGGCAAAAAAGAATATACAGCCTTAATCAGTAATCACGTCCAAATGGTATTAATTTAACTAAAATGAAAAATATTTTTTCTGTTATTTTCTAACAAAGTTAATCTACCCAGCAATGTAGGTACTGCAGACATTATGTGTCCAGTCGGCGAATTTGACATTGACATTTAGATCAGGTTTCGCGTATTAATGAATCTTCTAAATTAATCAATATTGTTTATTAAACATACCTACCTATCTAATTATTGATTAATTTGTCACTTTTTTCTACATGACGCAACAGATCACAATCTCAATTATCATGTGTGGACTGACGAAATAAATAAATTTATTAAGTAAACGGTTACAACAAAAATAATTTAGTACACTAATAACATTATCTTACCGGCTGAACTCTTAACCACTCAACTTGCACTTTAATAAATTCAATTTGTAAGCATGTTTATTTTGCATGAGCACGACTACGATGATGTCGACAATACGATCAGTTTCTTTACTTGACTCCATTCCGACACGACATATGTCGCGAACGACGCGAATTTCTGAACGAATGTATTTCCTTGCGGCAACACTGAGGAGTGTCCTCTGACTAAAGTGTGAGTATCTGTGGTGAGGCGACGTGGCAGACTTTGATTCTACTTATCGTAACGAAGTTGGTAAAACACGCGAGTACTGAGAAAGTGTTTGTGAGTGAGAAGAAGACGACTTCTGGTGATTCCAGAGTCATCTAAAGCTAAGTATTTTATTTACTTGGTGAGAGCTCAAAATAGTGGTAAAGTATTCTTACATTCAACTCTCTTAGTCGAGTCAACTTATTAAGTATCACAGTATGGGATGATGTAAGTTTGTAAGAGATAGGCGTGCCACGGCCCTTGCCGTGGACGCTCTTTGAGATCATCTTAGGTAAGGTAGACAAGGTACTAACTACACTACGAGTTAAGGCGGCGCAGCGAGCGTCGCGTACTCCGAAGCCAAGTGATCGTATTAGGGGTGTGGTGACCGCAGTGTTCGTGGACGCCAGGTACTCCTTACGGGCCAGAAGCCATGCGATCGGGTTAGTATACTTTTACTATCGTATTAGGGGTGTGGTGACCGCAGTGTTAGTGGACGCCGGGTACTCCTTAGGGCGCTAAGCCATGCGAACAGTTTAGCTATAGTATTAGGAGTGTGGTGTTAGAGGACGCCAGGAACTCCTTACGGCCAGAAGCCATGCGATTAGCTTAGGCCAGCGGCGACGGCCGCGTGGCGAGAGGTGTGCCGAGGGTGCGGCAGGATACCTCGGCTTGAGAGAGGTGTGCCGATGGTGCGGCAGGGTACCTCGCCTTGTAAGTGTACAGTGTCCTTCATCTTTTTTTTTTTTATACCACGTCGGTGGCAAACAAGCATACGGCCCGCCTGATGGAAAGCAGTCACCGTAGCCTATGGGCGCTTGCAACCCCAGGGTAAGATGGGTCTCTTGTGTAGAATACACATATAGTGATGTGTAGAGGTGAATGTAGAGAATACCATGTTCGTAGAGCTAATTTACCCACAGATGGCTGATACGTGATCATCAAAAACTAAGCGAAGCAGATGTGAGACTCCTCGGACTCGCAAGTAGAAGGAGCCGAGAGAGCGAGGATAAAGATCTTACTCTAGGACTAGAAGGTATGTATGACGAGCATTTCCCTTTACACCCCCAAACCCAGGCAGGTCGCATTTCCATCCTTCTAGCGGTCTGTACGTTTACCGTATGAGGGAGGGAAGAGATGTGGTCATATGATGAGGTGGCCACATTATGGTGGAGATGCTGGGAGATGGGGGGATCTAGGGTTTGAAATGAAAAGGGAGAGATGCTCTTCATACATTACCATTTTTAGAGAAAGGTTTTTGAAACTAAAATGTAGATGGCGCCATGAGTAGCGAAATAGGCAATGCTTTATAATTTAAAATATATTTTACGTAATGTTTTTATTATGTTTAGTTCGGCATAAAAAAAAGCTCGTTAAAATAGAAGTATAATGAGTTATTTCGAAGTCATATTCATAAAAAACTTTGAATAAGAAGATAATTGATTAGAGTTATGAATCGCGTTTATTGGATATTTCGTTTCGTCATAGACTTAGATTTAGCGACCGGAAATGGCGTACGAAAGAGATATCTAAATTTGTTTTCTCATGAGAATTTCGTCAAAGATTGACAAGAGAATTTCTTCTAGAAATTAAATTAAAAGAATTATATATGTGTGTGTAATTATTAAGTGTTTTACATTGTTTCACAATAATTGATAACTAGTAAAATACTTCGTATTGAGAAGGTACTGCCAACCTAACCACACGAAAGAGATGCCCCAGAATGGCGCGAAGTGAGGAATAGTGTTGCCACACTAAAGAAATTACCCACAAGCGGGGAGATGAATGTGCAGATTTAGGGAATAACGAAGACAGCCGAAAAAAGGAAAGAAAGGATTTCTCTCATATAGAACACGTAAAAAGGGGCAAAAACTGCTGCAGTATTTTTAGATAAGAGGACCGTTACTAGTGAGCGTCAGGATGACTGACCAAAATAGCGGATCAGTGTTAGAGTACCATCATAATTTACTACCTATTTGCTACTATTTACTACCTATGTTCACATATTTGCTACCTAAGTTTAAAAAAAGAAATCAATTTAATTAAGTGGGCAGTCATTCTGACGTCAGGATGACTGCCCATATTTAGTATTTCGTGGTTAGACCCTACATTTTGCAACTTTCTATGTACTATGATTTACTACCTATTTGCTACCTAAGCATATATTTTTTCCAGATTTTTTAGGCAAAAAATGACGATTTTATAAGCATTTCAAATTCTGAACAAAAAAAAATTTGTTAGAGTACCATCATAATTTACTACCTATTTGCTACTATTTACTACCTATGTTCACATATTTGCTACCTAAGTTTTAAAAAAGAAATAAACTTAATTAAGTGGGCAGTCATTCTGACGTCAGGATGACTGCCCATATTTAGTATTTCGCGGTTAGATCCTATATTTTGCAACTTTCTATGTACTATGATTTACTACCTATTTGCTACCTAAGCATATATTTTTTCCAGATTTTTTAGGCAAAAAATGACGATTTTATAAGCATTTCAAATTCTGAACAAAAAAAAATTGTTAGAGTACCATCATAATTTACTACCTATGTTCACATATTTGCTACCTAAGTTTTAAAAAGAAATAAATTTAATTAAGTGGGCAGTCATTCTGACGTCAGGATGACTGCCCATATTTAGTATTTCGTGGTTAGACCCTATATTTTGCAACTTTCTATGTACTATGATTTACTACCTATTTGCTACCTAAGCATATATTTTTTCCAGATTTTTTAGGCAAAAAATGACGATTTTATAAGCATTTCAAATTCTGACCAAAAAAAAATTTGTTAGAGTACCATCATAATTTACTACCTATATGCTACTATTTACTACCTATGTTCACATATTTGCTACCTAAGTTTTAAAAAAGAAATAAACTTAATTAAGTGGTCAGTCATTCTGACGTCAGGATGACTGCCCATATTTAGTATTTCGTGGTTAGACCCTATATTTTGCAACTTTCTATGTACTATGATTTACTACCTATTTGCTACCTAAGCATATATTTTTTACAGATTATTTAGGCAAAAAATGACGATTTTATAAGCATTTCAAATTCTGCACAAAAAAAAAAATTGTTACAGTACCATCATAATTTACTACCCTGACGTCACAATACTAACATATTCCTGACGTCAGAATGACTGCCCACTTAATTAAGTTTATTTCTTTTTTAAATCTAAGGTAGCACATATGTGAACATAGGTAGTAAAATAGTAGCAAATAGGTAGTAAATTATGATGGTACTCTAACAATTTTTTTTTGTTCAGAATTTGAATGCTTATAAAATCGTCATTTTTTTGCCTAAAAAATCTGGAAAAAATATATGCTTAGGTAGCAAATAGGTAGTAAATCATAGTGCATAGAAAGTTGCAAAATATAGGGTCTAACCACGAAATACTAAATATGGGCAGTCATCCTGACGTCAGAATGACTGCCCACTTAATTAAATTTATTTCTTTTTTAAAACTTAGGTAGCAAATATGTGAACATATGTAGTAAATTATGATGGTACTCTAACAATTTTTTTTTGTTCAGAATTTGAAATGCTTATAAAATCGTCATTTTTTGCCTAAAAAATCTGGAAAAAATATATGCTTAGGTAGCAAATAGGTAGTAAATCATAGTACATAGAAAGTTGCAAAATATAGGGTCTAACCACGAAATACTAAATATGGGCAGTCATCCTGACGTCAGAATGACTGCCCACTTAATTAAGTTTATTTCTTTTTTTAAACTTAGGTAGCAAATATGTGAACATAGGTAGTAAATAGTAGCAAATAGGTAGTAAATTATGATGGTACTCTAACAAATTTTTTTTTGTTCAGAATTTGAAATGCTTATAAAATCGTCATTTTTTGCCTAAAAAATCTGGAAAAAATATATGCTTAGGTAGCAAATAGGTAGTAAATCATAGTACATAGAAAGTTGCAAAATGTAGGGTCTAACCACGAAATACTAAATATGGGCAGTCATCCTGACGTCAGAATGACTGCCCACTTAATCAAATTGATTTCTTTTTTTAAACTTAGGTAGCAAATATGTGAACATAGGTAGTAAATAGTAGCAAATAGGTAGTAAATTATGATGGTACTCTAACACTGATCCGCTATTTTGGTCAGTCATCCTGACGCTCACCCGTTACTATTGTCGAGTTAAGTTTAGTTTAGAGACCAGTAATTAGATTAATAAGCGTTTTATTGAAAAACCAACAACACACAGGGCTAGCGCACAGAGGTAGGTGCCTACGTATTGTGGGATGCAACTTGCGTAAGCACGTTTGCTCCCTCACATTTGGGGCGCACTATGCGGGTGGCAGGGGCAGCGGCTGAGTTGGCAGCGGTGCGTAAGACGGAAAAATACTCGGTGCTTACCAACTATTTGTTTGTCCCATTAGCGGTAGAAACTACAGGTTGTTGGTGTTCGGAGGCTCTATCTTTCTTTGGAGAGGTGGGACGCCGCTTGCGGGATAGGGGTTTGGACCCCCGCTCTGGGTCGTTCCTGGTGCAGAGGCTGGCTATCGCCGTTCAACGTGGCAATGCAGCCAGTGTGATGGGCACCTTTGCACCAGGGGCTACACGGGGTGGGCTTTTTGATTAAAAAGTGTACATGTGTGTTGTTAGTTTGTAAGCTAAATTATCAGGTATTACTGCTTTTGTCGTATGAAAATTATAAAATTGATTTAATAAACGATGTTTATTCAGAGTTAAGTTATCTATGTAATATTTTGTACTTCAGAAATAAACATTTAGAAATACTTTAATCAAAGTGTGCTAATATAGTCGATGTTACGTATTAAGCAAAGTAAATTTATGTTATTTGTATGTGTATAATCTAAACATTCCTTTACAGTTTTGTATGTGGTTCTAAGTTTCATAATCTGTAGTATAGAAATAAGTGAACAAATTGTGTGCAAATTGAACAAGTGAAATCATGCGAATAAATTAATAAAACAAACCAGTGAAAACTGAATAATAAAATTTTTAACCTTTGATTATAAAACCTGTAAATAAGTCAGTAAATTTGACAGTGTTATTCAGTACTTTGAGCTATATTTATTAGTAATATCACTGACGCTGCTACTATAAAATCTAACTAGTGCTGAGTAAAGTTATACATATAATATAAAGTTATGAAAATAATATAATTTATGTCAGTGTATTAATATTAATATACAACTATTATTTCATTTAACTTCAGTGATATTCAAAAGGAGATATAATATCATATTTAAGTCAAGAGTATTATATTAATATGAGATAATTGAATCTGAATAAATTCCTGGAAATTGACAACAAACAATTATTCCTATTTGTCTATAGGCATATTAAATAGTTTTTAATTTAGAACAAAATTAAATAAAAAGGGTATTAACAAATGAGATATTTCAATTGAAAATATTTTGTAACTTTTCAATATCTATTTCTATACCATGTCAATGGCAAATAAGTAATCGGTTCGTATGAAAATAAACGGTAGCTCTAGCCTATGGACGCATGCAACACGCATTGCATATCCATTAGAAACTGGAACACTTCTGTATGGTTAAATTAATTTGATATTTAAATCATTTAAGACTATGGTCGTTACCAACAGAGTTAAGGTTGATAGATTATATTTTCTGTAACTTAACAGGCTTAGACAAGAAAAATAATATAAATTGACAAGATGGACGAGGTTTTTCTGGCTAGGCTTATGCTCATAAATGACAAAGTGTCAACCGATTTAGAAGAAAGCTCCTAATACTGTAAACTTAGAAACTTTAGGGCTGGCTCAGGTTTTTTATTGTAAACCTAGAGGCTTCGTAGAAAAGACTCAGCTGTGACTTGGTGGGACTATTTTCGCTTGGCATCGGAACCTGCTGCAGACGAGATATGTACGATTACCGGACAACATTACAGCTTCGAGCAGAAGAGATTCTGGCTGAACTCAATGCGAAGATAGATCAAATAACTTCAGTTAGCAAGAGTATGGAGAAACCACAAGAAGTAAACTCTTCGTGTCGGCTACCAAAACTTCAACTACCAGTTTATAATGGGGATGCGCTTGACTGGCGCGAATTTTGGGATTCATTTAGAAGTAACATAGACTCAAGAAATATATCGGATGTCGATAAGCTCTCATATCTTAAAGCTTCAGTGACCGGAGATGCTAAGAAAGCTATAGATGGTCTTTCCTACGACAAATGCTAATTACAGGATAGCGGTTTCAATCTCAAAGGAGCGTTTCGGCAAGTCATTTCATCTAGTTGATGCTCACTATGCAACTATATAAAGTTAAGTCAGCGAGAGGCACCGCGAAAGATTGTCGAAGAACATTTAATGAGATCGAGCGGAATCTTAAGATTTTAGAGTCACTCGGCGAGAACATCAATCACAATCATCTGCGTTTTATGTTGCTAGAAAAGTTCCCTTCAGATTTAGTGTATGAAATAAAACTGAAAGTCATCAATGACTCTATACAAGAGCTCAGGTGTCAGCTATTATAGAATAATAACAGCAAAAGAGGACGCTGATAGGATATCGATAAGGAAACGCACACATGAGTCAGAAGATAGTACAGTAGGAACGCTGCATATACATGCCAAACGGGCAAATCGCTCTTATCATCCATATCCTAAGAAACAAGATTGCTGATCTTAAGAATTTGATAAGAAGCAAAATCAAAAGAGAAGATTTAATGGGTTTAATAAATCTTTACCTTCAGATAAACCTCGTGAGGAAATGAAGCAAAGCCCTTCAGGAGAAAAGAAGGATAATATGTCATGTATATTTTGCAAAGGAGCTCACTATAACGACAGTCGTACAAAGGTTTCTACTTTAAACGGGAGGAAAAGGCTGCTTGCAGGGCGGTGTTACATATGCCTAAGGAAGGATCACTACGCAAATAAATGTACCTTCGACAAGAAATGCTTTCATTGACAAAGCAAGTCAAAGCATAACAGAGCATTATGCCCTTAAAATTTTCAGAAGGATATGGCAAAGAAGAGACAACCATGACGATGTTAGATAGGGGAATGGTAACGCTTCAGACAGCAATAGTTCGTGTTAATGCTTTGGGTGACAATGGTAATCGACATACATATCGTCTTCTACTGGATTCAGCTTCGCAACGTTCATATGTCACATTTGAGCGACGAAGGAATTGAAGCTTCCTATTGTAGAAGAAAGTCATTTAACTGTATTTACCTTTGGAGAAGATCATCCTAAACAGATCCACAGTCCGATTGTTACTCAACAGTTACAGTCTAGAACAAGCAAACTGTGT
>JALPQI010024116.1:0-10540 GCA_025490895.1 Thaumatotibia leucotreta | reverse complement strand
CCTATACCACAAAACTTTACAAGCGTACATTCTATAAAATAGTATAAATTCCCATACAAAAAGTTGACAATTTTGTAGAATTGTACGCTTGTAAAGTTTTGTGGTATAGGTGCCAGGTATATAACACTATTAGAGCCTTCTTCGCAGATATAGTACTGCTTTAACACATGTACACCCAGTTAAGCTGGAAAGCCCTCACAAGTTAGTGTGTCGTCGGCTTACGTAAGATATAGGCAAACATGTTACCGGTATTGGCAGGAGTTACTCATATTAATGGAGTACAATTTATTGAGTGTGCGCCTCAAGTTTACGAGAATAGTCGGATATATTGAACGTGCTTACAAATATCTGGACAGTGTTGCGATATAATTTAATTGCAAGCTTATTTTTGCGAGAAACGGGACTTAATCAGATTTCAAAAAATATCCTACATAGTTAAAGCCTTAGTCAAAACAAAAATCGCGACCGCGTCAATTGTGTTACCAAAATTAGTCATATTCATTATAGTCTGTTCTGTACTCTGTCCAATTTTTTTCTTTGGTAATGTATGGTACAAACAGCAACACTCCTAACGGACCATTAAAGACAGAGCAGAGAGAAAATGAAAGAGATAAATATAATTATATTATGTCAACTTCAAATTAAATAATACACGGGAATGTTGATCGCTCGCACTGTTCGCAACTTGTTCGAATAATACAAATCGGGTTCCGAATCTTATGACACTGGTATCACGACTTCGGCCGAACTCTGCTGACCAATGGGGGCAGGCATTGCTACGGTTAACCAATGATCGCTCGCGGTTTCTTCAGAAGGTGACATTACCATGGTTACGTTAATAACAAAAACGTTTAACCAATGATGATTGATCGCGATTTTTCCGGAAGCTGACGTTACTATAGTTACGTTATATATAACATCCGCTTTAGTCCTGGAGACGTCAATCTAACTTCAGAGCCGGTAATTTGACTGCTAAGCTGCTATGTAGAAATTTTCGTTCATTTTCCTTTCAACGGCTGTCACTGTCAGATATTTTTTCAAAGTTAGAATTTCAGCCAGAAACTATCAAGTCTCTATTAAACATTTGTATGGCTACTGACAGATTAAAGGATTATAGGTAAACTGTCAAACGTCTATCTACCATATTTCCACAAAGGTTACATAAGTATTCAACTAACGTCAACTAGGAGCTGTGACGAATTATAAAAAAGACAGCAATAGCATTTGTCTCTGTCAATGAAAAAAATAATTTAAAATTGCCCGATAACATGTCTATTTATAAAAATATCTTGAATTGGAAAAATACCTCGCCTATTAATGTCAGATAAATCATGAAATCCGATTTGAAGAAACCGTGATTAAATTACTAAACAGTTTTAGACAAATCTATGAAGAACTGTCGTTATCCAGTTTCCACAAGGAACAACGACATCTAGCGTCTAATCATCATCATCATCATCATCATCACATCAGCCGAAAGACGTCCACTGCTGAACATAGGCCTCCCCCAAAGATTGCCACAATGACCGGTCCTGCGCCACCCGCATCCAGTGGACTCCTGCGACCTTCACCAGGTCATCGGCCCACCTTGTGGGGGGCCTACCCACGCTACGGCTTCCGGTACGTGGCCGCCACTCAAGAACCTTCCCGCCCCAACGGCCATCGGTTCTACGCGCAATGTGCCCCGCCCACTGCCACTTGAGTTTAGCGATTCGGAGAGCTATTTCGGTTACTTTGGTTCTGCTGCGGATGGTCTCATTTTTAATCCGATCACGCAGAGAGACTCCTAGCATAGCCCTCTCCATTGCCCTTTGGGTGACTTTGAGCCTTCTTATGAGGCCCATTGTAAGCGGCCACGTTTCAGTACCGTATGTCATCACTGGCAACACACACTGATTAAAGACTTTCGTCTTCAAACACTGCGGAATATTGGACGAAAATATGTGTCGTAGCTTCCCGAACGCTGCCCAACCGAGTCGGATTCGACGATTGACCTCTTTCTCGAAGTTGGACCTACCTAACTGGATAGTTTGTCCTAGGTATATATATTCGTCTACAACTTCGAGTGTAAAGTCTCCGATTATTACGGGAGTTGGTGCTACATGGGAATTTGACATGATTTTCGTCTTATCCATGTTCATCCTAAGACCAACTCGCTCGGAGGCTTTACTGAGGTCAACGAGCATAGTACTCAAGTCCTCCAAGGTCTCAGCCAAGACTACTATATCGTCAGCGAATCGAAGGTGAGTGAGGTACTCGCCGTTTATGTTGATGCCCAGCCTTCTCCAGTCCAGAGTCTTAAAGACATCCTCCAGTGCAGCGGTAAACAGCTTAGGCGAGATGACATCTCCTTGCCTAACTCCCCGCTGCAGCAGAATAGGCTTCGAGCTCTGGTCTTGGAGTCGGACTGACATTGTGGCGCTCTCGTACAAACACTTCAACACCTCGATATAGCGGTAGTCGACTTGGCACCGTTGGAGAGACTGTAGTACTGCCCATGTTTCGATCGAATCGAAGGCTTTCTCGTAGTCCACAAACGCTAAACAGAGAGGCAGGTTATATTCTTCGGTCTTCTGTATAACCTGGCGAAGCGTATGGATGTGGTCTACGGTACTAAAGCCTCTTCGGAAACCGGCTTGTTCGGGAGGCTGGAAGTCATCAAGCCTGCGTGCAAGACGATTCGTAATGACTCTTGAAAACAGCTTATAGACATGGCTCAGAAGTGAGATGGGTCGGTAGTTCTTCAATAAAGCGTTGTCACCTTTTTTGAAGAACAGTACCACCACACCTCTGTTCCATGCCTTTGGCGTTCTCCCTTCCAGTAAGACGGAATTGAACAACTTCTGAAGGGCCGTAAGGATCGGTTTACCACCCGCCTTCAGAAGCTCAGCTGTAATTCCGTCCTCCCCAGGCGCCTTGTTATTTTTGAGCTGTTCAAGAGCCATTCTAATCTCGCACAGGCTGATGTCCGGGATGTCTTCTGTATAGTGTCGGGTCAGTCTAGCTCTGAGGTCTTCCGCTAGATCAACTTCGGGTCTGCTAGTTGACGTGTACAGCTGTCCATAAAAACCCTCTATCTCACTCAGCAGCTCAGATCTGGATGTGACGATTCTACCATCCTCAGTCTTTAATTTGGCGAGCTGGCTTTGCCCAACAGACAGATCCCTTGCAAAAACTTTAGAGCCCTTGTTCCGCTCGATGGCTTCTTCTATGCACTTGGTACGGAATTGGCGCATATCGCGTTTGAGGGACTTAGAGATCTGTCTGTTGAGCTGCCGGTATAAAGTCGCATCAACTGAGGATTGTAGAACCAGTTCACTCCTTTTTTCCATTAGTTTCTGAGTGGAGTCTGAGAGCTTTCTGGTCTTATTTGTCCGTTGGGCCTTAAAAAACTTAGACCCAGCGCTATGGACAGCTTCCACAAACCCGTCGTTGAATACGTCCACATCATCGCCTAGGCAATCGAAACGGTTTTGGAGTTCCAGCTGAAAGCTCTCGGGGTTTTGGAGATGGAGTGCAGGACGGAGCGTAGACTTCATCAGTCGCGAGCGTTCTAGCTTAGGACATATATTCAACGTACCTCTTACCAGGCGGTGATCGCTTCCGGTTTTAACCGTACTGATCACAGAAACATCGTTGAATATATGTCTCTTCGTCGACATGATGAAGTCGATCTCGTTTTTAGTTACACCGTCGGGACTCATCCAAGTCCATTTTCTGTGCTCGCGTTTCTTAAAGAAGGAGTTCATCATGTAGAGTCCCTCCTTCTCCAAGAAACCAGCCAGCAGATGGCCCCGGTGGTTCCGACGTCCAACCCCAAATTGCCCCACCCTCAGCTCGTCACCATCTCTCTTGCCCAGTTTCGCGTTGAAGTCCCCCATAACAGCAATTCTTAATTTTCGTAGACGAAGGAATTTTTATTATTATTATGTCAACTAGTTTTCAAATACTGAAATTTTGACGCAACAAAGATTCGATGACATATCATCGGGGACCATCGGAAAATGTCGCGATCGTGCCTACTAACGAAAAATACCGAACCCATAATATTACACGACCAAATTGCATCCTTTGCCAAGTGGCTCAACATTCCTATGTAACTGACATGTGACTGTAAGTGTGATTCTCTTTCATGCAATATTTCCAATTTCTGAAGTGTATACCTAGCTGTGTTGCTGTTTGTACATACATCATAACGAACCGCATTATGCGCACCTGACCTTACACACCCACATTACCCTATATGACATTAATATTAAAAACTAATATTTTAGTTAAAATAAAATTTGCACAAAAACAAGAATGCCACAAATAAAAATGATAAAGCATCATAAACAATACCGTAAACTACGCGCCACCCATACAAATCATGATCAATTCACTTAGAAACACTTACAAATCTCACAATGCAACTGCGTTGGTACGCGGGCAGAATATTGAAGCTTATTCGATTGGCGAATTCGGTATGCAGTCGAGAGCAGTTGTAAACAAAGTATGTCCAGTTACTGCAATCTTGAATGCAAGTCAATGGTCCCAGATAAAAAAAAATCTCAAACATGCAATAAAATATTGTTATGTTCCTTATAATATGCTGCGAAGTATGACGTTTCAGGTGCGACTAGGACAACAGGTCGTTCATGGAATTATGGATACAAAAATCACAAACAAAACAAAAATCTTGAAGGCATAGGCCGGCAACGAGCTCTTTTTTAATTCCATTCCACATAAATTTGTTGCACAGGCATGATGACATTCTGCCACAAGATATAAAGCCCGCTAAGTTTCGTTTCCAGGCAAGGCAAGTATAGTGTTTTTCAATCAAATTTAAAAAAACGACTCCAACTGATTTCTTCAAGATCCCATCATCACGGTTTGTTTTGAAGTCATTTAAAAAAGAATTAGCGAAATCGGTTCATGCAGTCGTAAGTTCTGGGTAACAAGTATAAAAAACACAGAAAGTCGGTTGAAAAAAGGAGCTGCAAAGTAGTGACGCTAACTAGAGCGGTGCTATTTTGTATTTAACTTGAATTAACCATTTCAAACGATTCCTGAAATTAATATATTTAAATTTAGATGTTCTGGAATGAAAACGAAATAAAATTTATTTTTACAAAAAAAAATGTTATGAAAATATTAGATAATATTAGATACCAAACTACCGAGTATGTCAAATACCGAAGTTTACCAATGCTTAACCCACGTCCTGCAGCTTTCGCGGCTGATGCCTGAACCACTCGACCACTCAAGCATTAGGCATCAACTGCGAAAGCTGAAGACGGGGTCCAAATCTCACCTCCGGCATTGATAAATATATGTATAAAAACAAAATTGATACATAGTAGTGTTACTACTTGAAAAATATTAAAAAAAAAATTGTTCCACAGTTTTTTTATTTTTTTTATATTATTATTCGGTGCATAATCCTGTAAATACAATCAGTAGGAATTCTTCTGTAGTATCTGCAAAAACGAGGAAAGAAAGAAAAGTCACGTCTACACTCTTAGAGTGGCCGGTTGGAATTCGTTAGGCCAAGTAATTAAAAGAAAAACTGCATTCTCCATCCACATTTTAAGGATTTCGAAAAATGGAAATAGTTAGCGGTTAAAGAGGATTAAAGTTTTCGCTTCGCATAAGAAATAGATCTTAATCCTAATCAAATTTCATTAAATCGGATAACCAGTTCGCTTATCTTGAATTTTGAATTCAATATTCTCATTTTCTTTATAGATTTACAAGAAGGTGTATAAAGGTTTTACCTAAGAGACTGTCGAGAGAACACTGTAGTAATCTTTCTATTGTTTTAGCCGTCTGTATTGCAATAATACATTACGGTACAAGTGCGAAAATATGATGTTCGAAACGAGTAGCGATAAATTAAAACACTACCGAAGGGAAGAATCTTAAATCGACGCGAGTAACGAATTTCCTTTTCGCGCGGGCTTTGTATAACGTTTTTCAGTACGGATGACTCCCCGAAGTTTCGACATGACAAGAAAAATGAACCATTTCCCGCATTAGTGCATCCATTTTTTTACGCACAGTACAGATGACATGTGTACTGAAAATATTTTTTCAGTCATTTGATAGAAGACAATTACTACTAGGTAACCTATTATGTCGTCAGCGATTGGGAACAATGAACTTCGACTGAAGTGGCAACATTACTGGTTACTGAACCAGGCAAGAACCAATGCCGCTCCCACCATATTTTGTCCTCATTTTAATTCAGTTACTACCAAACACAAACTCGACTAAAGCTAAAAACCGTAAAACACCGACAACACCAACAAGCCAGTGCGTATTCCAAAATCAGCGTCAAATTGTGCAATCGCCCCGCGTAAACACACTGTTGGCAGCAGCAGCCATCGGAACCATCGCTTCATTCAATATTTTTTTTACCGAACTGTAATTTCTTGGCTCGAACGCATCCGGATACATGCCAAACAATAAATTTATTAGAAGGAGTGGCTAAACGTCACGCCACGTCACACGTACGTCACGCTTTTCGAAAATTCCAAATATGAATCTGTTTTCCATTATATAAGCTCAAGGTGACTCCGAGCGGCTATTTCGGTTCGCATTTCATAAATATACCGTGACAGCTTTGACGGCCATTTTGGTTGCGCGGAGTTGGTGATAGGGTTAGGATTTGCTAATTTTGGAGTCCTTTCTTAAAGTTTGGTTTTAATGAGGTAATGCGTGACGTGGTGTTGGCAGGTTGCCGGTACGGTACGCGAGTCGGGTAAAAACTGCTCGTGCGGGTTATTAATAGGCGTGTCCCCGCCGTGCACCTTGAGGGACAAGCACGCCCGGATTCTACGAGAATATCTGTAACGGCTTCTTTCGCCCTTTCTTTGAGTGTCCGATAATCATCAAAGCCGGAGAGCTAGCGAAGGGCCGGGTAGCGAAGTATATTTCTCCTACTAAAACTACACCAAGGTCACGTCACGAGGTGTTTCTCTATTAATATAGGTAATAATTTTATTCATCATTATCATCAGCCTATGATAGTCCACTGCTGGATGTAGGCCTCTCCTATTAACTATGCGTATAGATAGACGCATTAGGAGGTAAATGCCCATAGCGGGGTAAGCGGATTCGCGATCGCAGTAATGTGTCCGCTATTATGACGCTGCTGCCCATCATCAATCTTTTATCAAATGACACTTCAATCCCTTAGTCGACTTTTACGACACCCGCAGGAGGAGTTGGGGTGGTGACAAATGTATTCTTACTGCCGTCACCACACAGCCGTAATGCTCAGGCATAAACGCAGTGATATGGTTAGCAATATGCCGACTCTAATCAATACACCGTGAAATTTTAGTGGTTGTTTTTGTTCTAAAATTTCACGGTGTATACGAGCAATTCTCGGAAAGTTTATACATTTGGATCAGGTCTTCAATAATAGTCCTTTTATCGACAAAAAACCCCTTAGTGAGTTTTTTCAGCATATGTTTATACATTTTATTATACTTGTGTCGTCGTAACATAGCTCAATATATCTGCCCAAAGGAACTCATTGAAAATACAATCGCTTTCAGATAACCAACATTAACCCTTTAACAGATAGGACTGAAAAAAATCCTGAATTCAAGCCACAATGCGATCACATAGTACAAAAAATTCTGTATAAGAAAAAAATACAAAAAGATAGTGATAGAGGGTGGTCGTTTTTGAGACCTGTGACCTTTTTTATGTGACGAAGGTAGACAACTGAGCTCTCAGCACACCTGATGGAAAACAGGAACTGAGGCCCATGGACATAGCGATCAAAAAATCACCTATGCGCTGCCTACCCTGAGGACTTGGATGGATTGCCTCTATCTGCCAGTAATTACTCCGGCTATCTTACCCCCAAACTGAAACGCACTGCAAATACTGCGATTTAGCGACAGGTTAACGGGTTAGACGGTGGTAGCTATCCGGGCGGACGCTGCACAAGGTCTTACCACCAGCAAAACCACCACCTTTAAAGATTTAAGGAGAAATATCCACAAAAATAGTCTGGCCAACCACCTAGTCAGTAAAAGAAGGCAAAGTGGTAAGCGCAAAGTGTTGCTAGCCAAAAATGTTTTTATTTTTATTTTGCCGCCTTTTGCCTATGAGAAGCTGATTGGCCAAACTACAGTCCCTTATAAAGACTTGGGACCGTGTCTACTAAACTGTCACTCTAGACTCTATGGTACCCATAAACTTTTACAGCTTTTTTGTTTGTGCGTCATCTACTCCAGTTATTGGCGGCAATCCGTTGTCTTCCATCGTTTGCATTTCTCGTAACCTTTTACTCTCTCCAAATTATATGGTTTACGTGATCGTATACGGTATTTCGTGAGAGTAAGTATATATCGAAAAAATTAATATGAAAAATCGTTTATTTTGTTAACCATAAGGGTACAATGTTACAAAAGTTAGGACCTTCCAGTAAATATTTCATACTTGCAACAGAAGATCCTGCTCTTCCATATTCTATACATATACAATAGTTAACAAATACGAGTAGGTATTAGGTACCTACTCTTAATAGTCTGAAAACGTGGTGAATACGAATTATGTAATAACTATAAATATAATTCAACGGTTAAACTCACGTGTATTTAGTCACTGGTCGCGACATGTTTGGGAGAGCCTAGGTTTCCATTATCAAGCACTGACCCCTCCTTGACTCGCGACTCGTGTCACGAAAATTTAAATTCAATGCAATAACTACAGTATTAATTATTTTACAAATTCGTTTTAAGGAGTCTTAATAGTAAAAAGCAATTCAATATATTATAAAACTTCAAATTTTTCTAAAATAATGGTCAAAGTTGCTAGTAAAATACCTAAGTATTTAACTATTGTTCTATTAATCTCCAAGGGCTTTTTCTTTTGAACTGACACATATCAATCGAGCGGAATAATCCATTTCATTTCAATCCCATGGCTTTAAATCTCAAAATATAAATAACAAGGAATCTCAAGAACGCAGCTACAAAGTATCATTGTACTGACAGTATGACATTGTCGGTAATGGTTTGAGTTGCTGCGTCTATTATTGCTCGTAGATACACCAATACACTGGCGAGAAGTTTCCGAAATGAGGGTTTTCTGATATGGCGTTCACCAGGGCGGCAGCACTGAGGCGTCAGATCCAGAAAATTGTCTAAATTCTCAGAGTGCCTATAGTTTCGTGTTTAAATCAATGATATAATAAGTAAAGATATGCTATACCGGCTCTAAAATTGAAGCGCTCAGATTGTGATAATTCTAACAATCGCTCTTAGTCCTACCCAGACCACCGAGAGGTGTGTACCACTGCCGAGTTTTCGCAAATCACATGAATTGCGCCCTAAAATGTCATTTTATGTTATACAATAGTGAAAACCACAAAATAAAATGCAAAAATGCCCTCAGCATCACACATCATGCGCAGTTAAACTGAATTATATGTTTTTTTCAATTTTATTATTTATTGAAAATAAATAGGACGCCATTTTGACGTTTTTGACTGACTTAGAGAAAAAGACAATCTTATGCGGTTTGAGATCGAGAGTAACAGAGATAAAACAATGTTTATCAATAAAAAAATACACGCGCGATTGTCAAATGCTAGTTGTCTCTTTTTTATTTATTAAATTTATACGAGTATATGTATTTTGCCATCTCTTTTACGCATTTTGAAGTATGAAGATAGGCGTATGTCAACTGTCAATAAATTGTAGGTGTATGACGTGAAGTATTTATTTCGCTCATTTCGTTACAGTATAACGTATCTTTACTTATATATCATTGGTTTAAATATTTTGTATGAGTTAATAAAATTATGTCAAAAAATAAAATTACCTTCTAGTTACTTTTTCTTTGGAGCTAGATTATTGTGTTTCTTAGCGGGACCTTACGGCTAAGTGGCGCCAACTAGTGGCATACGTTTTCGAGAAAACCCTCATTGAGAATATTCTCATGATAGTTCTGTGGGATTGGAACTTAAGTATATGAGTGGAACGGAGCGTATGTGTGAGAGACGGTGCGAGGGGGACGAAGAGAACGATTAAAACGGTGAACGAATGTGCGAAAGAAGTGTAATGATGTAAAACAAATTGAAGAAAATACGATTGTTATTTTGAGGAAACAACAAGATCCCACAATTCTTCGTATTGTTCTTCGCACATTTATTGCTATGTTGACACAATCACCAGTGTGTAAAGGTGCGTTCAAATCAAAAGAGCATTCGCTGTTCTATCCCCCGTTCTACGAAATAAACCAATCACGTCTTGTTTAACGATCGAATTTCGTGGAGTGGGGGGTTAGAATAGCGAATGCTCTTTTGGGTTTGAACGCACCTTAACAAGTAACAACTCATGTCAAAGGTTGCGACCGTCAACTGTTTGGACCATAGCGTAATAATCCTTACCGGGCCATTTATTTTTCAATGTTGTCCCCTCTTGTTTTATTTGGAAATTTTAATATGATTTACATTTAGGATCGCAAGCATTTCGACCTTAATAGGAGACATTTTTCATAGATAATGCATTTTGGCATTTAGTTCGCTTTTTTAATA
>JALPQI010024115.1:0-16262 GCA_025490895.1 Thaumatotibia leucotreta | reverse complement strand
CCTTTGTGGTAAGGTGGGTAGGTATTTAATTATTGGAAACGTGTTCTCTCTCCTGCACAGTGTTCTCGGTTAATTTTAAGTTTTAATATTCGATTTAACAACACGAAATTAATTTTAGTTCATTGAATATTTCATCAATGAAATCGGCAACATTAAATGTTTAGAGTTGATGGATAGGTAATGTTGAGTAATGTGAAAGTTTGCATTGTCTCTTACTTATTAGTTATTAGTGTTATTACTAGTAGGTTAGGTACCTATGCATCGAAACTAAAACAGTTAGTCCCCAAACAGATCAGGGTGCTTAGACAAGTTGTCAATCGCTAACGCTTAATCGTCAATCATAAACGAAAGGCAGCTAACTGTCTTTGTCGCACTAATATGAAAGAGTGACAGAGAGGGAAAACTACGATACGCTACTAAGCGTTAGTGATTGGCAACTTGGCTAAGCATCCAGAGGCCCTACCGCGAACCACGAACGAAGTGATGCCTCTCTGTCACACTTACGTACGAATGCGAGTACCTAATAAGTGACGCATAGCACGATAAAAGGTTAAAGCGGGACCATCATAAGCCATGGTATCGGACTACTGAAGACTGCTGGATTAGTAAAGGCTGTTGTGATTAGTAAAGGGTGCTTAGACAAGTTGCCAATTGCTTACGCTTAATTGTCAATCTTAAACGAAAGGCAGCTAACTGTCTTTGTCGCACTAATATGAAAGTATGAAAAAGAGGGAAAACTACGATACGTTACTAAGCGTTAGCGATTGGCAACTTGGCTAAGCATCCTGGATACAAACGTACCATTAAAAAACGCTACATCATTGAAAAAGATCTTTAGTTATTTTAAAGGATTCATTAATTAGAAAGTAAATATTCTCAGATAACCGTAGATTAAGTCAAAAAGTTCAAACATTTTGTACAATACGAAAGCGTTTTATTTATTTCTGAAGGGAGAAATATTTACACAAATTACCATGTAATGCACACCCAAATATTTTTGGCAGTAAACAAACCTTTAACCTTTGCCTAAAATATTGACAGGCGCAATTAAATTATGGAAATCTATTTCTCAATAGCGTAGTTCCACATTATATTTTCAACTTTTCTTATATAAAAACTGAAAATGTTGACTAGTATTCCAATTTAGTAAATTTGACATGGGAATTTGTAAAATACAAAACGAACCACTAAAGTGGCAGGTTTTTGAATAAAATACCAAGACAGTAAAAAGCTAAAATAAATTTACAATTTTAACTTGGGTACTCATATACTCATAGTGTGAAGAACGAGTGAGCACTCACAAACGTTTCTTATTCTAAAACTTGCCCCTTTCGTGGTTCGTTTTGTATTTTACAAATTCCCATGCTACTTATGCTAAATTATGCACATATATGTCTATCAGTTAACGTTTACAGTTCTTACAGATTTTAAAAAAATGTGCGGATTGAGTGAGCACAGGAAATTATTTGTAAAACCTTTTAAATACATTACTAACTGATCTATAATACAAATCTCTGTAATTTGTATGTATTATAGATCAGCTAGTAATGTATTTAAAAGGTTTAAGTAATATGTAAGAGTAAGTTTTACTAAATATGTGTATACAGGTTTAATAATTTTGTTAAATTAATCAATTCCTAGATTTCGTTGGTAGGTTCAGAGCACAGAGTGAGCACACGTTAAAGAATGTATATTTTGAAATTTCTATTTTACACACTATTTTTTTAATACAGGGATTAGTTTTTATTTTATACCTCGGGCATTGGTGAACTTGCTTTTCTCGTTGGCACCTATGTAATATATTTATTTAAAATATTGTACGCTTTGCTTGGAACAAAAAAATAGGTACCTACTCATAATATAAAGTAGATAATAATTTAGTAGGTTCATTAAAATGGTATGTTTTTGGAAATGTGGAGACTGAAGGCAATCTGTAGAAGTTGAAACACATGAAAGTTTAAATAGTCTGTAGAAAAGCAGTTTTGTTTTTACAATGTAATTGTAATAAATTAGAACTGTATAGGTACGTTATTGTTCTCTTGTAAAAAATATAACAATTACGTCATTTGGTTAAATGATAAGGGACTAACATTTACCGCTTTAGGCGTTCGTCGTGAGCATAAATGTCTTATCAAACTAATTTCCGGTATTAAAATTGGCCTCATAACCTGTTATGGTTAGGATAGTGTTAGAGCATGTGTAATTCGTGTAATAGATTCTATATTAGTATGTGTCTTTTATTGGATAACCTGCCTTAGTGAGCTTATCATCCAACTTCCTAACTCTGAAATGCTTTGTATTCCATCGTAGGCGACGTGAAGCCGAAAGCAATAGACCACGGAAACCACGTTGTCAAAGTTCTGCTACAAAAGAATTATGCTTGCGACTGAATTCTTGTCAGAAAATATTGTTAAAGAATGTTTTTCTTACTTGTTTATTCCCACGCGCCGATGCTCCGCTCGAAAGCTGCGTGCAAATTTTGACGGGCTGATACTGCTTAATTAAAGTGACTACAACAAACTGAGATGAAAGGAAAACAACGCTGTTATTCAATATCCGAATTATTTTAACGAACAGCCATTTCGTTATTCATAACTTTTCGTATTAAAATTAAATTTCTAAAGAATTTTGCTCTATCATATTGAACTTTATATATTATTTGATTTAGGTCCTTAGACAGGACCACTTGGACAAATTTAGAGTTACGAAGTATAGTCATTTACTATTTACATTACATGCAAATGGTTTTACCTTCATGCAAAGCTCAGTACATAAATTCTACCTATATTTAGTGTGAAAAGATGACGCAGACATGGCTAATAGTACATTATACTCGTAATGTGAGTGTACTAAATTGATCATTTATACTCAAGATGCTATTGTAAGCGCGACCTAAAAGGATAATTTTCCCCTCACTAGCTAGTAAAGCGCTCGTTTATCCTTTAATACGAGCGGGTAAAAACGCTTTTTACACACTTGTGAATAAAGTAATTTGACATTTCTCTAATTCCTATAGCCCCCTACTGCCTAGTATAAGTGGATCTGTATGACCGTAGTAAACATGCGCAATCGGAGCTCACATGTTAAATTGGTCGTTTCTCATGTGACTTTGTAAGCCATTGGCAATATTTAAGTTCCATTAAGTAGCTCTATTCTACGATACGTTTCGACATTGAGTTTTAAATAGTTTCTTAAAGTTAATTTACATTTGGATGAGATTTGTAATCATATTTCCTCGCGATAGTGAGGGGAAAAAAGTTGTATTACACTTGGCGGCAAAGTTTGTTCAACTCTCGTGCCTTGAGACCTTCGCAATGCTCAGGTCTCAATATTGGCACGACAGTTAAACAACAACTTTGCCCCCTTGTATAATAAATAACTATTTCAACACATTTACGAGAACAACAGAAATGTAAATATTAACACTTCTACTAGCTTTTGTCGGTAGATAATAAACTTTTGAGATCCCATTACGTACGCAGTGGGTCAGTCACATATATTATATTTGGACGAAAATATATGGGGTTGCGTAGCTACTCTTACCCACTGCGTACGTTTGGCCCTCATGACTACCTATCAATATACATATTTAAAATACACGTTATTTCACAACTAGCCAATACGAAAATCGTAAATTTCCTATATCCTGAAATTTCTGATCCTAGATATTTTATACAAAAAGTCAAAGAATAAGAATAACGAAACCGCCAAATCACAAATTATTTATAAACAACCAAAGTCGCCTAGCCTTAATACCGAAAAGATATTATTTTGCAGCTATTTACGTCCAAGGCAGGGCAATATGGTTGGTGGTTATCTAAGAGTAAATAAGAACAAAACAAGAAGTAAATCCCAGTATTATAGACACGGGCATATATAAAATAATGGCTTATTACGGTAGATTTGCTGCGACGGGGACAAAATCAGCCGGTCACGACGGGAAGCCCAAATAATACGTGTACTTTTGAGATTAGTTATGCTTCTCTGAAAAAATAAAGGAAAGTAAAAAACTCAACAACGATTAACAAAAACGATTCATATTTTTACAAGGCTTGCAATTTATTACTTTATTCAATTCCGTGCATAAATAATCACTTCACAGTATAAAAAAGGTAAAACGTTAAATATGATAAATCAGTAATACATTTAGTGCCGAAGTTTTCATCAGTATTTACGAATTATTTCCCTCGTGCAGTGAAATTTGCAATCGTAGTTTTTACTATATGTAGGTATAAACACGAGTATATACTTCAATCCTCTTTGCTGTGTTCAATAATATACTGTATTTCAGTAGTCGTAAGGTTCTTTTTCTCAAAAGGAAATTCTGGATGCGGGTACCATTTAGCCGGCGTCCTGAGCCTATAGTCTCTGTTAAAAGCAGATAACTCAGAAATCTCCTGGGGGCTCAGACTGAAGTCGCATATGTCAATGTTCTGTTGTATGCGGTCCTTGTTCGTGGAACGAGGTATCGCCACCAATCCTCGATCAATCTGCAAGTTTATAATATACTAGTTAATTACATGGTCGAATTTCTTATTTACTATTTCTTTATTAACATAAAAATATACAGTGACTTACTTAAACACAAAGTCCCACAATAGAGTTTTGTGCAGTCTCTACTCTTATTAATTTTATAATATTCTTACTTTATGCACAATGCACAATATCTAATATGGCTCGAAATTATTTGAGTAAATCAAATTAACTTTTCAGCTTTTTACCGAATTTCGGTTTCAGCCTGATGTGTGTGGGCAGGCTGTTGAGTAAATAGGGTAGGCGTTTCTGAGGAAATTACATCCAATATACTCAAATGTACTAAATTATGGTAGGTCACCAAACCGCTGGTCACAATTAAATACGCCAAACTATGTTTTATGGAAAGTTTCACAAAATTCTGCTCGTAACGTTAATCTGGGCTATATGAAGGGTCCACGGAAAAAACATGTCCAGTGGTTAAAAAATCAGGGCAAAGTCACACCTTATTCTGTTAGAAGTATGGTGGTTTTTCCTTCTGTAATTTGAATTGACTAGACATATTCTTTCCGTGGACCCTTCATATGACGTTTGTCTTGATAATATATGCTAGTTATAAATTTACACTATGTAATAAAATCGCCTTTAGGTACTTTCACATTAAACTGGCAATGCCCATAAAAAATTAAGCCCATATTTGTATTTTAAATCAGATTACAAAATTAGAATCACACTGAGACAGTGTTTTTCAAATTACAAGTTTAGCTCATAAATAATATTCATAGATTATTTCGTTTTTTTTTATGTAACTACTAATATTCTTGATTAAGAGCAACATTTGATTAGTGTTCACTATATAATCGTATTATTGACACTATTACTGCCTTAAATAAAAAAATATGTCTTATTAAATAATCTAACATACCACAAGATTTCTAAGCTTGTCGTCTTTTTAAATATATATTTGTAATCCATAAAAACTATCCAGGATGGATATATATTTAAGGATAAAAAGCAAGATTGTATTGGTACTTCAGAAAATAAATTGAAATAAAAATATATCAGATCTCATATTATTAATGCGCCACGTACTCGAGTCTTGACTGCTTCCACAGGGGATTTACCGAGTATGTAATAATATCGCAGCTCAATACATGTAATATTTGGGTTGAAACTAGTCCCTGGACGGGGCCAGAAACACGGCGAAGCGTAGTTCAGAACACTCAAGCCCGCGCCAAATATTTGTTTTTAGTAAATAATATCGAAACTAAAGTCAAATATGATATAGTTACTCTGATAGATTGTCAATTACGTCTTTGATATAGTTCGAACAATATGTTACTGTAAACACGTGGGCTTGTCGATGTCACAATACTGTGGGGCTAGGTCGGACTCATCAAAGTTCAACAGCGAAATTGCCTTTCAATTTATCGGTCAAATGCATACCTAATTTAGATCGAATCTAAAACTTCAAAGGTTGGCTATACAGTGTGTAAATCTAATACGGGCGATCAATTAAACAAGGCATGGGATTCATTAGTGTAATCATGGATTACAAGGTTTTTTAAAGTTACTCTTAATTATGACCCCACAGATTTTTTTTTTAATTTTCAGAGCAGCAATGTAGGTACGGACATTTGTTATTGTTGGTATAGCAGTTATGTCATCTGCTTTTGAAATTAGCTGTCAACGAGTGTTTAACTCGCGTATGTTGCATTGCGCGCCGAATTATTTTGTATGGAAAATTTTGTTGCTCTATATTTAAGTAAAAGTTATTTGAATGTTCTTATTATGTCGTAACCTAACACGAGCTTCGCCCGTATTACAAAATATTTTACAAAATATTTTATTTTATTAATATTTTGTAATCCTGTTAAGTTGTGGAATTCTACATTAATCAAAGTTATAGGTCATTCTGACACAAATCAATACACACTGAATGAAGGTTTCTATTCGGTTTAATACTAACTAAAAGAACAAAGTATATGGAACAAATGAACGAATGTTATTTTAATATTATGAAGTATTTTTACAGTATGAAAGGAATCCGCATCTTATAGTTTTTGCGGTTCAGTTTACCATTGAGTTATTTACCCGAAACACAAATTTACCCTCACTAAACAAACATAAGTATATCTACAAAATTAAATTATCCCAGCATATTAGAGCGGGAGTGTCAACCCTAATAAAATAAATATGCCTCAAGCGTTTACATTTCGTACGTAACTTACCAAATATCTTATTAATATCTGCGGTACGGATTTGTTGTATTTCTCGGCCAGACGGAGCAAGGTCGGGTGGTCGGCTCTCGGCGGCGGCGCCGTCGGTTTTCGGCCTAGGATTGCGCCGAACGGACTGTACGCCATCACGATCACGCCATGATCGCGACACCATGCTATCAAGTCGTCTTGGGTTATCGTTGGGTTCACCTGTACGAGTAGAAGCCGTTGTCATTGATAAACCCGTCATGAGTTACTTAATTACTAGCTGACCTTAATTATTTTTAAATGTAAACAAGGCTAATAGATTTTCGTATTCCCATTCGTATTTTCCCGAGGCAAAAACCCGGTAACATTGACATTAGTTCTGTTTTTAGGGTTCCGTAGTAAACAAAGAACCCTTACGGTGAAATGCCTAGATGTTCCGTCACTTGTCAAAACCAGGTTACTTCCGGTACTTTGCAGTCCCAGGACTGCTAAATAGTTATGGAATTGCATTACATATCAAGTCCAATCATCGAACCAGCTACATGTTACTACCAAACCCAATTTTACGTATTAAAGGTCAAATTGCAAGTTTGGGAAAAATTAAGTTTTTTCAAACTGACGTGAGATAAAGTATGTATTAATGAATACTCTTAGGTATCATGAGTCATTTATTATGATAAAATTGTTAAAATGTATGAAGTATGTATGACTAAAATCTGCCACGAGTATTTGGTATAATACCTACTCAAATCAAATGCAAATCCAGAAGACAAATAAATAAAAAAGTTAGTAAAATTACCTCAATCTGCAATACTGCTGGTTTAATCTTAGCGTTATCCCAAAGCCTTTGCATTTGGGTTAGGTTGAAATTTGAAACGCCTATAGATTTGGTGAGATTCATCAGTTTTGCATCCTCCATGCCTTTCCATGTTTCCAGGTAATCTGTCGAACTGATGCTGCCATCCTTCTGCGAATCGTAAAATAACAATCACAGTAAAAAAGTACTAGTATAAACTAAACTACTCGTATAACTGAGAAGGAAATTGTTTTGAATTTCATATGTAAATCTTTTCAAATACCTGTTTTAGACAAGCTGCCATTATTTCCTTAATTAAATGTTCATTACTGATGGCACTTTTTTACGCGCTAGTGGGATAAGTGGTTCATTTTACGTCAGGTCGAAATCTTCGGAGGGCCATATGTATTGAAAAACGTCGTACGATTCACGTGCGAAAACGAAATTCGTAACTCGTATCGTTTTAAAGCACGCCCTTCGATTGTGCTTCAATTTACCTCCACTCGTTTCGAACTTCATTTTTTCGCACTTGCATCGTAATGTACTATTTCAGTACAAATGGCGCTTTTTTATACGCGCTAATGCGAGACTTGGGTCATTTTACGTCAGGTTGAAATCTTCGGAGGGCCATAGGTAAGTAGTACCTACTGAAAAACTTCGTACGATACACGTGTGAATACGAAATTCGTAACTCGCCTAGATTTAAAGGACTCCCTTCGGTTGTGCTTTAATTTATCTCCACTCGTTTCGAACTTATTTTTTTCGCACTCATATCGTAATGTACCTACTATTTTAGTATATCTTTCATAAAACAATTAAATCTTGCGATATTATAAAAAAAAATTAACAGGTTTACATAATTTTCACTAGTTAAGTTTGTACAAATGTCAATGACCCTATGATGACGACCCTTGTAATTTCTTACTAAAAACCTACATGTCAGACCTTTTCTCCCCTGTCCGTTTAAAGTCCTTCTCTTAAATATTTTTTTTACGTAAAATAGGTATTTGAAAACTTGAAATCAATAATACATGTACCTAAATTGATACTATTGTATTTAAAAAGTAAATAAAGTAATATTAGTGCAGCATTCGATTATTACATATGCACCTAAGTATTAAATGCATATTTAGAAGACAGAATATTAAAAATTATTTTAGTGCATGGAGCTTCAACTTTAGAAGCGTCACGTCTGTATTTTATGTGCACATATGCGATATAGCATGACCTATTTGATGCATATTTTTAAGTCAGTCATATCGTTCTCTTCAAGTTTTAGATATGAATATGTTATTGATTCACTAAGTTTATTTAACCGGCCTAAGAAATTTAACAGTACTTAAGTCGGCAGATAAAGCGGTCGGTCAAAAAATACTAAAATGTGAATTGAATAAAAAAACAATTTCGACTAGTATAGTCTCATATATTGTGCACAACTTGTTCAAAATTCGCTCTCGAAAATATATCCCTGGCACACATTATTATGTTACCATGTAGAAATGTAATGTTTTCTTTTTACTCGGCGAACTTGCGCGCTAGGGCACGTAGCAAGCTGTTTTCCTCCCGTCTCGTAATAACTATTTTTTAACACAAAATTAACAATTGAAATAAAACAACGCAGTTCTTTAGAACTAATTTCTGCAGAAAACTTGTAGCGACTTAAAAAGCGTCCAACAATTTTAAAATGAAAATATAGCGGATAACTTGCAAAGTTTGAAGTAGTTCTGCCTACAAAGTTTTTGCTGACACCTTCAAAGTTGCTAAATGAGAGTATTTTATGGTATAATCTTTTTACCCCGGTCACAGTACACCGGGTCGTCGATTGAAGAAAGTTCTTTCACTTTGAACGAAGGACGAAATCTTTATCAATAGTCGGTACTTAAGGTCCTATAAGTCTGGGCCTAGTAAATAAAACTTTGGGATGTTTAGGTACATGGAGCAACAATCGAAATCAACATTTATCCGTTTACAAAAATATTTTCAGTTCGAAGAACATTAATCGAGCTGCTTGTCATTATATTAATTCGGCAGGCTATATAACTATTGTATGTATTGGTTAAAACCTGCATACTAATGACGTATTATATTTAAACATACTAATAATGGTTTAAAGCATACTATTTAATATGGCATTACATTTAAACGTACAATAACGGACCTAAATAAAATTAGATACGTATGGACCTGTAAATATAAGTTTACTTAAGCATTAGGTACTTACATAAATATATCGTTAATTGAATATTTATTTCTAATAGTTATTCGGAACTCGATTTAAATGCATTCAAGATCAATTTAATTAAGAGTGTACTCGTTATGCAAATCAATAATCTATTGGAAAGCATTCATAATTACGCTCCACTTGAAAAATACGTCTCTCTTCGAGGAGTACGTTCCTTCAGATCCTTTTGCTTATTTTTCAATATAAATAAAACAAAAGCATACCTTATATGCCATTGGATAGTGCACGAGGTAGAGATCGATGTAGTCCATTTGTAACAGCTCTAACGACTTCTTCAGAGCTGGAATCACTTCGTTTCTTTCATGTGCATCGTTCCATAACTACGGCCAAAGAAAATAAAACACGTTTAGTGTGCTGCCACGACAAAGAAACGTTATTAGAGCAGTTCTGTCACGAGCTGCCACTACGTTATTAAGGCGTGTTTATTTTATATCCATCCCTCTCGTATTCGTGTATTGACGCGAGCGAGCCGGATAGAAAGTAGATCCGCATTAATAACAAAGCAGCAACTCATAGTAAGCACACAGGAAACATAAAAGATAGCGTGCTATTTTAACCAGTTTTCGACAATTAAAAAGATACAAAAACGGTGAAATACAGAGCATTTAACAAGGTTGTAAAGCAAATTTCAGCGTGACAAAACGTAATCTAATGGACTGATATTTAAGTTAATTAAATTGTTCAAAGAACCTACAACAAGTCTAAAGTTTGGAGACAGTGGTGGCATTAACCCTTTACCTACGGGTGTCAACCAGAGTTGCCACCATTGTCAAATTAAAGTCAAACTTATGTAATGGTGTCAAGTCAAACAATTTAATAGCAAATATTTTGGCCCCGTAGGTAAAGGGTTAACGTAATGTTTCCAGGAAGACTTGGCTAGGACCTATATTCAAATTGTTAAACATCTAAATACTCACTTTGGTGGTGACGTAAACGTCAGCGCGGGTGTCGTTGTCTCGTAGAAACCGGCGCACCCCCAGGCCGACCTCGTCCTCCACTCGGTACAACGCAGCGGTGTCAATGTGTCGATAGCCGGCCTCGAGGGCCCATTGTACAGCGCGAGCGAGCGAGTGGTTCGTCGGCAGCACCCGCGTGCCCTGCACGACGGTTAACATAGCCCCGGACATGTCCGGGCGTTAGCTTCGCATTTGTTAACAACGTCGCACTGGAGCCGGCTTCACAGTTAGAAATTATTGCCTCTATATTCCACACGGCGATAGTAACAAAATTTCAACGTAAATTGAGCCTATAGGTATAAGATCGTTTTAAAAAATATTTTCAATTAGCCGTTGTGAATACATGTCATTAAATGAATTAAGCAATATTTCAAATACACACCAGGCCCCTATACCACAAAATTTTACAAGCGTACAATTCTACAAAATTGTCAACGTTTTGTATGGGAATTTATACAATTTTGTAGAATTGTACGCTTGTAAAGTTTTGTGGTATAGGTCACAGGTCAAAAGAATGGAAACAAGTTTATGTAGTTACTAAAGTAATCTAATCGTACTTATAGATTACTAGACTAAAGCTAATGTTTTCCAGTTAACATTACACACTATTAACATTTTGCTCCCGGTCAGCACATCATTGAGCGCGAGATAGCTCGCGCTGCGACAAACCCATGTCGCGGCTGTCAAATTTATATTTCTAGCCGTCATTTTCTCGATTTTGGTAGCACAAGTTAACAGCTCGAGAAATTAGTTCCATGCGAAAGAGTCATCCCGCGGGCGACATAACAAGTATTGCCATTTATGTGTGGGACTAACTTTTCTTTCCTAGCAACACTGAATCGGTATAAATAATGTTGAATGATTAGTGAACAGCAAGCTTTAAAAATGAAACATCTCTAGTCACGATAACTTTGTCTCGTTCACGTAGTATAAAGATTAAAGAGATAGGACATTTTAATATGAAAAAGTCAAAGTGTCATAATAATAATCTGTCGCATGACATTTGTAGATTGTGTTTGGTGGCGATATTTTAAATGGCTCATGAACGTAAAATTTAAGTTAATTATAGCCTTTTATACTCTTTATACGTTACTTAGGTACTGTGGATGTTAGTTACGATTATTTAAACCGTATATTTTTTGAAATTCATGTTCATAGTTCTTTAATAAAAATGTATGTTATGAATTATATTTCAGTCATCGGAGCCCAATAATAATACAAAGCAAGATGTCGTTAAACTAAACCCATAGTTTCCAGAGGGAGAATGTGAATCCGGAAAAGATGAAGTACCTACGTATATTGGGTCAAACTCCAAAAAATAAATATATCGGGTCTTCGAATTACTAGCAGGTATTTCGATGAAAGCTTGTACAAATCATTTAAGTTTATAATGGAAATATGAGGGTTTCGTTTTCGTACCCGATACTCGCCTCCTTAACCCTTCGAGCCCCAGCGTCACCATATGATGACGGAAGTAAATAAGCACTTCAAATGCCTGGGCTTCGATGGGTTAATCCATCCTCCAGGTTCCAAAACAATATACCTATGACCTAAAAGTAGTTGATATATCGGATATCCTCCATATACCAACTTAATTATTAAGGTCAAGTATGGTCAAGAAAAGTAACACCTTAAGTTACATACATCGCGTCTGATAGTATTATGTATAGTAAAAATCATACTACGATTATTTATTCGATCTGCAGGTTATTTTTGCGGAGCTGTCAATAAAGCATGGTATTAATCAATTATTCATACTGTTTAAAGATATGGCGCAAACTGAAGAAAAAGGTTCGCATTCAGCAAATCGGATTCCATAACAGCCTTGAAGGCGGCTGCTGGGTCGCGCTCTGCAGCTCGTCGTGAACAACAAGAGTACGCTTGGCGCCCGAGCTCGTGGCGCAGCCTGCGTTTGGTTGGGTGGTTTTAAAGCATATCGTTGAAGTTAGGGCCCACGTGTATGATATTTTTTCACTATATTTATGAGGTTTCATGTTATTACAATTTATGTTAGTAAATCACATTTCACATAGTGGAAGAAATATAACACCGTGGACGCGAACTTCCGCGGCAAAGTATAAAAGTGCCCATTCAATTCAGACGATCGTCTACAATAGAGCAGAAATTACAGGCGTCTATTATCTAATTAAATTATTAATATATTTGTGATTGTAAACTTGTTTGGCTCAACTGTTCTTTACGATACAAATATTTGTTACATTGAGTATTTAATACATGTTATTATGATAAATACATTTTTTGTAATAAATACATACTGGATTATTTATTATACCTATATATTTTCATTTGTTTAAAATACTAGTTATTAGCCGTGTGGAGACGGTAGTAAGATTACATTTGTCACCACCCCAACTCTTCCCGTTGGTGTCGTAAGAGTCGGTTAAAGGATTGAATGTGTCATTGACTATTTATTTATCAATGGGTAGTAGTGTGTGTAGTGTGTCCACTATGATGGGCAGCAGCATCATCATAGTGGACACACTACTCCCGATTATGGGTATATATTAACCTCCTAATGCGTCCATGCGCATAGGCTAAGGAAAGGACATTGCCCATGCAGCCGTGAACTAATAGAGGCTGATCTACCTTTTCCTATATAGATTATGTGTACAAATGCCGCTTTTCCTAATTATATTGTACTTGTAAAATATAGCTAATGTTAGTTATAAGAAAAGTGTAGTAGAATTTAATTCAAAATATAACAAATATCTTGATTGATGTCACTCAGCGCCGGTGTTATTTTTGTTTAATTAGTAAATCATTTGAACCAATTTTTGGTACAAGTTAATCATCGTCTAAACACGGCGTTAGTGACATCATTCAACCATTCGTTCAGTTACAATTAGTCATTCGCAAAGGTTATATAAGCTTGGTTTTATTTAATTCTGTCTCTTTTGGCTATTGAAATTTGAACAATAAACATCACTTGAATGAGTTCGTGCTTTTGAGTATTCGTCCAGTTTTTATCCTATTAATATATCAGAAGTGCTCGTTATTGAATTAGTATCACGCGCTAGTACCGCTTCGTATCCTAGTTTTGACAAACGCATTGAAAATGAGTAGTCGATCTGAGCGGTTGAGATCCGGACGTCGACGTAGCATCGATAGCGTAGCAGAAGCGGAAGAAGTCACGGTTCCACCCGCTAAAAGGCCTCGAAAATCACGGCTACCCAACAACAAAGAACGACTAGATCGGTTGGAGAACATGCTGGAACAATTACTTGAACAAGGAAGGAGCAACACACGGGAAACTGTTACAGCAGGTACGTCAAGTGAGATTAATCGTAACCCTCCTGTGATTGAAAGTGAAATTGCCACGTGTCAATCTAATGCAACTCCAAACAATGCGGTGGCTTCAACCACGTGTGTTACACCTTTAATACCCCAGATCTGCGATTTAAACACGTCTGTTCTAGCTGCAGATAAATTAGTACCAAGTATGCCTATCCAGGGCTCTCAGCCAATTGAAAACAATGCTTCGAAAGGCAATGAAAGTAGCCCGTCTATCTTAGATTTTGGGAATAATGTTAGGTTCATCGGGAAGCCCGATAACGTGCCCAAATTTGATGGTAATTCCAACACTTTTTCTGTTCACGCATGGCTACATCGGCTGGAGTCGCTCGCAAATATCTACGGCTGGAACGAGAAGACTCTCATCTACCACATGACTGCGAGTTTAGAAGGCAACGCTCTACTGTGGTTCGGGCATCTGCAAGACATCACACTTTCCTGGACGGAATGGAAGAAAAAGCTGGTGGATTTCTTCCCGGCCGGACGGGGTCTGGCGGCCAAGCTACACGACCTGGTGACAGTCAACAGACGCAAGGATGAACGGGTAATTGATTTCTATTATAAGAAACTTTCCCAAGGTAAATTATGTCAGCTTAATGATGATATGATATGTGATGTCATTATTTTTACCTTAGGTGACCCATTGTTAAAGGCCGGAGCTCGTGGTACAGGGTGTAGGGATACGCGTAGCTTATTGACTTATTTAACTGATTCGGCTAACGACTTGCCAGCTCCCGCCAAAACTATTGAGCCAATTAGTGATAACAGACCAAAATGTTTCACGTGTACTCGAAGGGGTCATGTGTCCTCGCAATGTAGAAATAATTTTCGTTGTGGGGTTTGCAGTAAGCTAGGGCATAAAACCGAAAATTGCAATATGTCAAAAAAATGCACTCATTGTAATAAAGCAGGTCATACTCGAGAGGAATGCTATAGTTTAAAGCAAAGAATAGGTTCCTCTGCTACCTCCACCAATAGTGCAAAGCCTGAAGATAACCGCGATAAAAAATCTAAAATGTACAATATTAGACCAATAGATGAGGGTGACCGCAAATATCACAAGACAGGCGTCGCCAACGGACATAATTTGACCGCATATATCGATTTAGGTAGTGCTTGTAATACTATCACCTTATCAGCAGCGAATAAGATTTCACTATCATTCAAAGCACAATCAAGTACCAGTATAAAGGGATATGGTGGTCAAATTATAACTCCTCTTGGCGAAGGTGTACTAAATCTCGGGGTAGATGGAGTATTTCTTAACACTTCAGTTCTCATAGTACGGGATGAGTTACAAGAAACCGATATGATTGTAGGTCGTGCATTTAGTGAAATGCCTGGAGTTTGCTTGACTAAAACTACTGAATCTTTAACATTCACTAGGACGAACGATCCAACCACTCCACCCGACCAAGAGCTTCCATTTGCTTGCGCTGAAGTTTCTATTTCGAAAATTGAGCTTAAAATTCCTCATGATACGGTGATAGTTCAAGGCTTAAATCGAATCATCGTTTATACTGACGAAAATGTTGATACGGACACCGTACAGGTTCAGCGTTCTGAACATAGGGAGTTAGGTAAAGAAGTAGATATTCCAGAACAAACAACAGAAGTATGCGGTAATGTAGGTTACCTAAACGTGTTTAATTTACAAAGTCAACCGCTTACAATGTACTCACAACGTTGTATAGCTCGAGGGCAAGTAGTAGACCCAATAGAAAGCAAACAAACTGTCTTGGATGGTAACGATATTTCCCGGTTAGATAGCATATTACAGAAATATAGTCATTGCTTTGATGATTACTCTGGACCAACAGTAGCTGAATGTAACGTAGAAATGAAAATTGAACTAACAACTGACGTCCCTTTTTATTATAGACCATACCGAATGTCCCTTAAGGAACAAGAGGTAGTTCGAAACATGGTACAAGACCTTATTGATAAAGATGTGATTGAACCCAGTAACTCCCCATACGCTAGCCCAGTCATATTAGTGGCAAAAAAATCCGGCGAATATAGAATGTGTGTGGATTACCGTCAACTAAATAAAATCACAAAGAAGGATCGATATCCACTACCGGTAATACAGGATCAGTTGGATAGGTTAAGTGGGGATAAATTTTTTACAAAGTTAGATTTAGCAGCAGGGTATCACCAAATCAAAATGCATCCTGATAGCAGACAATACACTAGCTTTGTAACCCCATTTGGTCAATTCCAGTATAAAAAAAATGCCTTTTGGATTAGCCAACGGTCCAGCGGTTTTTCAAAGA
>JALPQI010024114.1:0-13581 GCA_025490895.1 Thaumatotibia leucotreta | reverse complement strand
CTTCGAGCCGGATTTTTTTGTGGTAGAATCTCCGAGGGTCCTAGATTAAAGAAAAAGTATTTTTGTGATTCTCGGATCCAAGATGGCCGCCGTAGGGCCCGTCAAAGTTTGTATGGGAACTCTTAAACGGGGGGAGATAGGTGGGGGGTGCTCGACCAAATGTCATAGAGGACCCCGAGAGCTGTCAGGTGGGCAAAAAATTTTTGCAAAAAAAATTTTTTTTTTTTTTCGAAAAATTTTTTTTCATCCGATCGAGCTGGAAATCGCTGTGCGTGACTTTTGGGCTCTCCAAATTCCGAAAAAATTTTTTTCAGATTTTTTGCACAAAAAAAATTTTGTATGGATTTTTCGAAATAATGGTCCGATCGCGCTGAAATTTGGCATGCGGAAATTATTTGGGCTTAGGAATAATAATCTGAAAAAAAAATTTGAAAAAAATCCAAGATGGCGGCGACCCCGAACAAAAAGTCAAAATCCCAAGTAAGTTAAGCGAGCCCGAAGGGCGAGCTTCAGGCCGGGAGGCCGAAGGCCGACCCCGCGGAGGGCCGAAGGCCCGGAGCTTCAATCCCGGGGCCCATGGAGGTCCCGAACCCCAGTAATTTTGGGCGAGGCCGAAGGCCTCGCTGCAGGAGGGCCGGAACATTACCAGAACCAATATAAATCTATGTTAAGCGAGCCCGAAGGGCGAGCTTCAGGGTGGGAGGCCGAAGGCCGACCTCGCGGAGGGCCGAAGGCCCGGAGCTTCACCCCGAGGGCCCAAGCGCGTCACCTCCAAGTAATTTAAAGCGAGGCCGAAGGCCGAGCTCCGAGCAAATCGAGCTACCAAGCGTTCAACAACCCCAGTATCTTAATAAGCCGAGCCTGAGGGCCGAAGGCCCGATGGCGAGGCGTCAAGCCCGCGAAGGCCGAAGGCCGAGCTCCGCGTAGGGCCGAAGGCCCGGAGCGTCACGATCGAGGTGCTCTCCGCGCGAGCCCGAGGGCCGAAGGCCCGACGGGCGAGCCCACGCGGTGAAACTGCCCTTCCTAACTGTCTTAATAAGCGAACCGGAGGGCCGCAGGCCCGACGGTTCGCTTCGAACCCCAGCGAAGGCCGCAGGCCGAGCTCCGCGTAGGGCCGAAGGCCCGGAGCGTCCCATAGAGGCGCGATAGCCTGCGAGGCCGGAGGCCGAGCTGCGAGAAAACAAAGCTTTTCTACGTATAATAAAACTTGTGTAACCATATAAGCTGAGCCGGAGGGCCGAAGGCCCGAAGGCGAAGCTTCGTAGCCGCGAAGGCCGAAGGCCGAGCTCCGCGTAGGGCCGAAGGCCCGAAGCGTCCAACACAGGCGCGCCAGCTCGCGAGGCCGAAGGCCGAGCTGCCAGAGTCCAACGCATCCATGCTACTCAATGAAAAAGTGTAACATGAAAACGAATCGGAGGGCCGTAGGCCCGACGATTCGTTTCGACAACTTGCGAAGGCCGAAGGCCGAGCTCCGCGTAGGGCCGAAGGCCCGAAGCGTCCAACACAGGCGCGCCAGCTCGCGAGGCCGAAAGCCGAGCTGCTTGAGTCCAGCGCTCCCATGCTACGCAATGAAAAAGTGTAATATAAAAACGAATCGGAGGGCCGCAGGCCCGACGATTCGTTTCGACAACCCGCGAAGGCCGAAGGCCGAGCTCCGCGTAGGGCCGAAGGCCCGAAGCGTCCCTCAGAGGCCTGACAGCTCGCGAGGCCGAAGGCCGAGCTGCAGGAGTCCAGCTCAAAAGCCCAAAAACTGCGATAAAATTAGAAAATAATACAAAATCAATAATAAAAAATTAAAGAAAATAAAAAAAATATCTCCAATACCCCACCCCTCCAGTCGACAAAAAGAGAGGCCCGCGAGGCCCTTGGGCCTCGCGCACAGAGCAAAAAACTAGTTAATATTATTATAGCTGCATTACCACTGATTTCTGAATGACATGATTGTTCTCCCGGAAGGAGTTACGGTAGGGGTTAGTGTTATATACCGTCGTATAGAGGGCGCGCCGGTGACCTAGGGAAAAATCTGACATTTCAGGATTTGCTCCCTGGTCAAAAAATGTTAGACGGCCAGACCAAACCGTGAGACCTAGGTGGGGGGTGCTCGACCAAATGTCATAGGGAACTGCTGACAGTTTTTGAAGCCGCAAAAATTTTTGCCGAAAAAAAAAAAAAATTTGCACCAAATTTTCAAAATGGTCCTTCGAGCCGGATTTTTTTGTGGTAGAATCTCTGAGGGACCTAGATTAAAGAAAAAGTGTTTTTGTGATTCTCGGATCCAAGATGGCCGCCGTAGGGCCCGTCAAAGTTTGTATGGGAACTCTTAAACGGGGGGAGATAGGTGGGGGGTGCTCGACCAAATGTCATAGAGGACCCCGAGAGCCATTCGATGGGCAAAAAATTTTTGCAAAAAAAATTTTTTTTTTTTTTCGAAAAATTTTTTTTCATCCGATCGAGCTGGAAATCGCTGTGCGTGACTTTTGGGCTCTCCAGATTCCGAAAAAATTTTTTTCAGATTTTTTGCACAAAAAAAATTTTGTATGGATTTTTCGAAATAATGGTCCGATCGCGCTGAAATTTGGCATGCGGGCATTATTTGGGCCCAGGAGTGATAATCTGAAAAAAAATTTGGAAAAAAATCCAAGATGGCGGCGACCCCGAACAAAAAGTCAAAATCCCAAGTAAGTTAAGCGAGCCCGAAGGGCGAGCTTCAGGCCGGGAGGCCGAAGGCCGACCCCGCGGAGGGCCGAAGGCCCGGAGCTTCACTCCCGGGGCCCAAGGGGGTCCCCGACCCCAGTATTTTTGGGCGAGGCCGAAGGCCTCGCTGCAGGAGGGCCGGAACATTACCAGAACCAATATAAATCTATGTTAAGCGAGCCCGAAGGGCGAGCTTCAGGGTGGGAGGCCGAAGGCCGACCTCGCGGAGGGCCGAAGGCCCGGAGCTTCACCCCGAGGGCCCAAGCGCGTCACCCCCAAGTAATTTAAAGCGAGGCCGAAGGCCGAGCTCCGAGCAAATCGAGCTACCAAGCGTTCAACAACCCCAGTATCTTAATAAGCCGAGCCTGAGGGCCGAAGGCCCGATGGCGAGGCGTCAAGCCCGCGAAGGCCGCAGGCCGAGCTCCGCGTAGGGCCGAAGGCCCGGAGCGTCACGATCGAGGTGCTCTCCGCGCGAGCCCGAGGGCCGAAGGCCCGACGGGCGAGCCCACGCGGTGAAACTACCCTTCCTAACTGTCTTAACAAGCGAACCGGAGGGCCGCAGGCCCGACGGTTCGCTTCGAACCCCAGCGAAGGCCGCAGGCCGAGCTCCGCGTAGGGCCGAAGGCCCGGAGCGTCCCATAGAAGCGCGATAGCCTGCGAGGCCGGAGGCCGAGCTGCGAGAAAACAAAGCTTTTCTACGTATAATAAAATCTGTATAATTATATAAGCTGAGCCGGAGGGCCGAAGGCCCGAAGGCGAAGCTTCGTAGCCGCGAAGGCCGAAGGCCGAGCTCCGCGTAGGGCCGAAGGCCCGAAGCGTCCAACACAGGCGCGCCAGCTCGCGAGGCCGAAGGCCGAGCTGGAGGAGTCCAACGCATCCATGCTACTCAATGAAAAATTGCAACATCAAAACGAATCGGAGGGCCGCAGGCCCGACGATTCGTTCGACAACCTGCGAAGGCCGAAGGCCGAGCTCCGCGTAGGGCCGAAGGCCCGAAGCGTCCAACACAGGCGCGCCAGCTCGCGAGGCCGAAGGCCGAGCTGCTTGAGTCCAGAACCCCCATGCTACTCAATGAAAAAGTGTAACATGAAAACGAATCGGAGGGCCGCAGGCCCGACGATTCGTTTCGACAATCTGCGAAGGCCAAAGGCCGAGCTCCGCGTAGGGCCGAAGGCCCGAAGCGTCCAACACAGGCGCGCCAGCTCGCGAGGCCGAAGGCCGAGCTGCAGGAGTCCAACGCATCCATGCTACTCAATGAAAAAGTGTAACATGAAAACGAATCGGAGGGCCGCAGGCCCGACGATTCGTTTCGACAATCTGCGAAGGCCGAAGGCCGAGCTCCGCGTAGGGCCGAAGGCCCGAAGCGTCCCTCAGAGGCGTGACAGCTCGCGAGGCCGAAGGCCGAGCTGCAGGAGTCCAGCTCACAAGCCCTATTACTGCGACAAAAGTAAAAATTAATACAAAAATAATAATAAAAAAATTAAAGAAAATAAAAAATAAATCTCGAGTCCTCCACTGTCACAGTCGACAAAAAGAGAGGCCCGCGAGGCCCTTGGGCCTCGGGCACAGAGCAAAAAACTAGTTAATAATATATATAGCTGCATTACCACTCATTTCTGAATGACATGATTGTTCTCCCAGAAGGAGTATTGGTGGGGGTTAGTGTTATATACGGTTGCATAGAGGGCGCTCTTGTGACCTAGGGAAAAATCTGACATTTCAGGATTTGCTCCCTGGTCAAAAAATGTTCGACGGCCCGGCTAAACGGTGAGACCTAGGTGGGGGGTGCTCGACCAAATGTCATAGGGAACTGCTGACAGTTTTTAAAGCCGTAAAAATTTTTGCCGAAAAAAAAAAAAAAAATTTGCACCAAATTTTCAAAATGGTCCTTCGAGCCGGATTTTTTTGTGGTAGAATCTCTCAGGGTCCTAGATTAAAGAAAAAGTGTTTTTGTGATTCTCGGATCCAAGATGGCCGCCGTAGGGGCCGTCAAAGTTTGTATGGGAACTCTTAAACGGGGGGAGATAGGTGGGGGGTGCTCGACCAAACGTCATAGAGGACCCCGAGAGCTGTCAGGTGGGCAAAAAATTTTTGCAAAAAAAATTTTTTTTTTTTTGCGAAAATTTTTTTTTCTTCCGATCGAGCTGGAAATCGCTGTGCGTGACTTTTGGGCTCTCCAGATTCCGAAAAAATTTTTTTCAGATTTTTTGCACAAAAAAAATTTTGTATGGATTTTTCGAAATAATGGTCCGATCGCGCTGAAATTTGGCATGCGGGCATTATTTGGGCCCAGGAGTGATAATCTGAAAAAAAATTTGGAAAAAAATCCAAGATGGCGGACACCCCGAACAAAAAGTCAAAATCCTAAGTAAGTTAAGCGAGCCCGAAGGGCGAGCTTCAGGCCGGGAGGCCGAAGGCCGACCCCGCGGAGGGCCGAAGGCCCGGAGCTTCACTCCCGGAGCCCAAGGGGGTCCCGAACTCCAGTAATTTTGGGCGAGGCCGAAGGCCTCGCTGCAGGAGGGCCGGAACATTACCAGAACCAATATAAATCTATGTTAAGCGAGCCCGAAGGGCGAGCTTCAGGGCGGGAGGCCGAAGGCCGACCTCGCGGAGGGCCGAAGGCCCGGAGCCTCGACCCGAGTGCCCAAGCGCGTCACCCCCAAGTAATTTAAAGCGAGGCCGAAGGCCGAGCTCCGAGCAAATCGAGCTACTAAGCGTTCAACAACCCCAGTATCTTAATAAGCCGAGCCTGAGGGCCGAAGGCCCGATGGCGAGGCGTCAAGCCCGCGAAGGCCGAAGGCCGAGCTCCGCGTAGGGCCGAAGGCCCGGAGCGTCACGATCGAGGTGCTCTCCGCGCGAGCCCGAGGGCCGAAGGCCCGACGGGCGAGCCCACGCGGTGAAACTGCCCTTCCTAACTGTCTTAATAAGCGAACCGGAGGGCCGCAGGCCCGACGGTTCGCTTCGAACCCCAGCGAAGGCCGCAGGCCGAGCTCCGCGTAGGGCCGAAGGCCCGGAGCGTCCCGTAGAGGCGCGATAGCCTGCGAGGCCGGAGGCCGAGCTGCGAGAAAACAAAGCTTTTCTACGTATAAAAAAATCTGTGTAACTATATAAGCTGAGCCGGAGGGCCGAAGGCCCGAAGGCGAAGCTTCGTAGCCGCGAAGGCCGAAGGCCGAGCTCCGCGTAGGGCCGAAGGCCCGAAGCGTCCAATACAGGCGAGCCAGCTCGCGAGGCCGAAGGCCGAGCTGCTTGAGTCCAGAACTCCCATGCTACTCAATGAAAAAGTGTAACATGAAAACGAATCGGAGGGCCGCAGGCCCGACGATTCGTTTCGACAATCTGGGAAGGCCGAAGGCCGAGCTCCGCGTAGGGCCGAAGGCCCGAAGCGTCCAACACAGGCGCGCCAGCTCGCGAGGCCGAAGGCCGAGCTGCATGAGTCCAGAACCCCCATGCTACTCAATGAAAAAGTGTAACATGAAAACGAATCGGAGGGCCGCAGGCCCGACGATTCGTTTCGACAATCTGCGAAGGCCGAAGGCCGAGCTCCGCGTAGGGCCGAAGGCCCGAAGCGTCCCTCAGAGGCCTGACAGCTCGCGAGGCCGAAGGCCGAGCTGCAGGAGTCCAGCTCAAAAGCCCAAAAACTGCGATAAAATTAGAAAATAATACAAAATCAATAATAAAAAAATTTAAGAAAATAAAAAAAAAATCTCCAATACCCCACCCCTCCAGTCGACAAAAAGAGAGGCCCGCGAGGCCCTTGGGCCTCGCGCACAGAGCAAAAAACTAGTTAATAATATATATAGCTGCATTACCACTCATTTCTGAATGACATGATTGTTCTCCCAGAAGGAGTTTTGGTGGGGGTTAGTGTTGTATACCGTCGTATAGAGGGCGCGCCGGTGACCTAGGGAAAAATCTGACATTTCAGGATTTGCTCCCTGGTCAAAAAATGTTCGACGGCCTGGCTCAACGGTGAAAGTTAGACGGGGGGTGCTCGACCAAATGTCATAGGGAACTGCCGACAGTTTTTAAAGCCGCAAAAATTTTTTCAAAAAAAAAAAAAAAATTTTGCACCAAATTTTCAAAATGGTCCTTCGAGCCGGATTTTTTTGTGGTAGAATCTCCGAGGGTCCTAGATTAAAGAAAAAGTATTTTTGTGATTCTCGGATCCAAGATGGCCGCCGTAGGGCCCGTCAAAGTTTGTATGGGAACTCTTAAACGGGGGGAGATAGGTGGGGGGTGCTCGACCAAATGTCATAGAGGACCCCGAGAGCTGTCAGGTGGGCAAAAAATTTTTGCAAAAAAAATTTTTTTTTTTTTTCGAAAAATTTTTTTTCATCCGATCGAGCTGGAAATCGCTGTGCGTGACTTTTGGGCTCTCCAAATTCCGAAAAAATTTTTTTCAGATTTTTTGCACAAAAAAAATTTTGTATGGATTTTTCGAAATAATGGTCCGATCGCGCTGAAATTTGGCATGCGGAAATTATTTGGGCTTAGGAATAATAATCTGAAAAAAAAATTTGAAAAAAATCCAAGATGGCGGCGACCCCGAACAAAAAGTCAAAATCCCAAGTAAGTTAAGCGAGCCCGAAGGGCGAGCTTCAGGCCGGGAGGCCGAAGGCCGACCCCGCGGAGGGCCGAAGGCCCGGAGCTTCAATCCCGGGGCCCATGGAGGTCCCGAACCCCAGTAATTTTGGGCGAGGCCGAAGGCCTCGCTGCAGGAGGGCCGGAACATTACCAGAACCAATATAAATCTATGTTAAGCGAGCCCGAAGGGCGAGCTTCAGGGTGGGAGGCCGAAGGCCGACCTCGCGGAGGGCCGAAGGCCCGGAGCTTCACCCCGAGGGCCCAAGCGCGTCACCTCCAAGTAATTTAAAGCGAGGCCGAAGGCCGAGCTCCGAGCAAATCGAGCTACCAAGCGTTCAACAACCCCAGTATCTTAATAAGCCGAGCCTGAGGGCCGAAGGCCCGATGGCGAGGCGTCAAGCCCGCGAAGGCCGAAGGCCGAGCTCCGCGTAGGGCCGAAGGCCCGGAGCGTCACGATCGAGGTGCTCTCCGCGCGAGCCCGAGGGCCGAAGGCCCGACGGGCGAGCCCACGCGGTGAAACTGCCCTTCCTAACTGTCTTAATAAGCGAACCGGAGGGCCGCAGGCCCGACGGTTCGCTTCGAACCCCAGCGAAGGCCGCAGGCCGAGCTCCGCGTAGGGCCGAAGGCCCGGAGCGTCCCATAGAGGCGCGATAGCCTGCGAGGCCGGAGGCCGAGCTGCGAGAAAACAAAGCTTTTCTACGTATAATAAAACTTGTGTAACCATATAAGCTGAGCCGGAGGGCCGAAGGCCCGAAGGCGAAGCTTCGTAGCCGCGAAGGCCGAAGGCCGAGCTCCGCGTAGGGCCGAAGGCCCGAAGCGTCCAACACAGGCGCGCCAGCTCGCGAGGCCGAAGGCCGAGCTGCCAGAGTCCAACGCATCCATGCTACTCAATGAAAAAGTGTAACATGAAAACGAATCGGAGGGCCGTAGGCCCGACGATTCGTTTCGACAACTTGCGAAGGCCGAAGGCCGAGCTCCGCGTAGGGCCGAAGGCCCGAAGCGTCCAACACAGGCGCGCCAGCTCGCGAGGCCGAAAGCCGAGCTGCTTGAGTCCAGCGCTCCCATGCTACGCAATGAAAAAGTGTAATATAAAAACGAATCGGAGGGCCGCAGGCCCGACGATTCGTTTCGACAACCCGCGAAGGCCGAAGGCCGAGCTCCGCGTAGGGCCGAAGGCCCGAAGCGTCCCTCAGAGGCCTGACAGCTCGCGAGGCCGAAGGCCGAGCTGCAGGAGTCCAGCTCAAAAGCCCAAAAACTGCGATAAAATTAGAAAATAATACAAAATCAATAATAAAAAATTAAAGAAAATAAAAAAAATATCTCCAATACCCCACCCCTCCAGTCGACAAAAAGAGAGGCCCGCGAGGCCCTTGGGCCTCGCGCACAGAGCAAAAAACTAGTTAATAATATATATAGCTGCATTACCACTCATTTCTGAATGACATGATTGTTCTCCCAGAAGGAGTATTGGTGGGGGTTAGTGTTATATACGGTTGCATAGAGGGCGCTCTTGTGACCTAGGGAAAAATCTGACATTTCAGGATTTGCTCCCTGGTCAAAAAATGTTCGACGGCCCGGCTAAACGGTGAGACCTAGGTGGGGGGTGCTCGACCAAATGTCATAGGGAACTGCTGACAGTTTTTAAAGCCGTAAAAATTTTTGCCGAAAAAAAAAAAAAAATTTGCACCAAATTTTCAAAATGGTCCTTCGAGCCGGATTTTTTTGTGGTAGAATCTTTCAGGGTCCTAGATTAAAGAAAAAGTGTTTTTGTGATTCTCGGATCCAAGATGGCCGCCGTAGGGGCCGTCAAAGTTTGTATGGGAACTCTTAAACGGGGGGAGATAGGTGGGGGGTGCTCGACCAAACGTCATAGAGGACCCCGAGAGCTGTCAGGTGGGCAAAAAATTTTTGCAAAAAAAATTTTTTTTTTTTTGCGAAAATTTTTTTTTCTTCCGATCGAGCTGGAAATCGCTGTGCGTGACTTTTGGGCTCTCCAGATTCCGAAAAAATTTTTTTCAGATTTTTTGCACAAAAAAAATTTTGTATGGATTTTTCGAAATAATGGTCCGATCGCGCTGAAATTTGGCATGCGGGCATTATTTGGGCCCAGGAGTGATAATCTGAAAAAAAATTTGGAAAAAAATCCAAGATGGCGGACACCCCGAACAAAAAGTCAAAATCCTAAGTAAGTTAAGCGAGCCCGAAGGGCGAGCTTCAGGCCGGGAGGCCGAAGGCCGACCCCGCGGAGGGCCGAAGGCCCGGAGCTTCACTCCCGGAGCCCAAGGGGGTCCCGAACTCCAGTAATTTTGGGCGAGGCCGAAGGCCTCGCTGCAGGAGGGCCGGAACATTACCAGAACCAATATAAATCTATGTTAAGCGAGCCCGAAGGGCGAGCTTCAGGGCGGGAGGCCGAAGGCCGACCTCGCGGAGGGCCGAAGGCCCGGAGCCTCGACCCGAGTGCCCAAGCGCGTCACCCCCAAGTAATTTAAAGCGAGGCCGAAGGCCGAGCTCCGAGCAAATCGAGCTACTAAGCGTTCAACAACCCCAGTATCTTAATAAGCCGAGCCTGAGGGCCGAAGGCCCGATGGCGAGGCGTCAAGCCCGCGAAGGCCGAAGGCCGAGCTCCGCGTAGGGCCGAAGGCCCGGAGCGTCACGATCGAGGTGCTCTCCGCGCGAGCCCGAGGGCCGAAGGCCCGACGGGCGAGCCCACGCGGTGAAACTGCCCTTCCTAACTGTCTTAATAAGCGAACCGGAGGGCCGCAGGCCCGACGGTTCGCTTCGAACCCCAGCGAAGGCCGCAGGCCGAGCTCCGCGTAGGGCCGAAGGCCCGGAGCGTCCCGTAGAGGCGCGATAGCCTGCGAGGCCGGAGGCCGAGCTGCGAGAAAACAAAGCTTTTCTACGTATAAAAAAATCTGTGTAACTATATAAGCTGAGCCGGAGGGCCGAAGGCCCGAAGGCGAAGCTTCGTAGCCGCGAAGGCCGAAGGCCGAGCTCCGCGTAGGGCCGAAGGCCCGAAGCGTCCAATACAGGCGAGCCAGCTCGCGAGGCCGAAGGCCGAGCTGCTTGAGTCCAGAACTCCCATGCTACTCAATGAAAAAGTGTAACATGAAAACGAATCGGAGGGCCGCAGGCCCGACGATTCGTTTCGACAATCTGGGAAGGCCGAAGGCCGAGCTCCGCGTAGGGCCGAAGGCCCGAAGCGTCCAACACAGGCGCGCCAGCTCGCGAGGCCGAAGGCCGAGCTGCATGAGTCCAGAACCCCCATGCTACTCAATGAAAAAGTGTAACATGAAAACGAATCGGAGGGCCGCAGGCCCGACGATTCGTTTCGACAATCTGCGAAGGCCGAAGGCCGAGCTCCGCGTAGGGCCGAAGGCCCGAAGCGTCCCTCAGAGGCCTGACAGCTCGCGAGGCCGAAGGCCGAGCTGCAGGAGTCCAGCTCAAAAGCCCAAAAACTGCGATAAAATTAGAAAATAATACAAAATCAATAATAAAAAAATTTAAGAAAATAAAAAAAAAATCTCCAATACCCCACCCCTCCAGTCGACAAAAAGAGAGGCCCGCGAGGCCCTTGGGCCTCGCGCACAGAGCAAAAAACTAGTTAATAATATATATAGCTGCATTACCACTCATTTCTGAATGACATGATTGTTCTCCCAGAAGGAGTTTTGGGTGGGGTTAGTGTTGTATACCGTCGTATAGAGGGCGCGCCGGTGACCTAGGGAAAAATCTGACATTTCAGGATTTGCTCCCTGGTCAAAAAATGTTAGACGGCCAGACCAAACCGTGAGACCTAGGTGGGGGGTGCTCGACCAAATGTCATAGGGAACTGCTGACAGTTTTTGAAGCCGCAAAAATTTTTGCCGAAAAAAAAAAAAAATTTGCACCAAATTTTCAAAATGGTCCTTCGAGCCGGATTTTTTTGTGGTAGAATCTCTGAGGGACCTAGATTAAAGAAAAAGTGTTTTTGTGATTCTCGGATCCAAGATGGCCGCCGTAGGGCCCGTCAAAGTTTGTATGGGAACTCTTAAACGGGGGGAGATAGGTGGGGGGTGCTCGACCAAATGTCATAGAGGACCCCGAGAGCCATTCGATGGGCAAAAAATTTTTGCAAAAAAAATTTTTTTTTTTTTTCGAAAATTTTTTTTTCATCCGATCGAGCTGGAAATCGCTGTGCGTGACTTTTGGGCTCTCCAGATTCGGAAAAAATTTTTTTCAGATTTTTTGCACAAAAAAAATTTTGTATGGAGTTTTCGAAATAATGGTCCGATCGCGCTGAAATTTGGCATGCGGGCATTATTTGGGCCCAGGAGTGATAATCTGAAAAAAAATTTGGAAAAAATCCAAGATGGCGGCGACTCCGAACAAAAAGTCAAAATCCCGAGTAAGTTAAGCGAGCCCGAAGGGCGAGCTTCAGGCCGGGAGGCCGAAGGCCGACCCCGCGCAGGGCCGAAGGCCCGGAGCTTCACTCCAGGGGCCCGAGGGGGTCCCCCACCCCAGTAATTTTGGGCGAGGCCGAAGGCCTCGCTGCAGGAGGGCCGGAACATTACCAGAACCAATATAAATCTATGTTAAGCGAGCCCGAAGGGCGAGCTTCAGGGTGGGAGGCCGAAGGCCGACCTCGCGGAGGGCCGAAGGCCCGGAGCTTCACCCCGAGGGCCCAAGCGCGTCACCTCCAAGTAATTTAAAGCGAGGCCGAAGGCCGAGCTCCGAGCAAATCGAGCTACCAAGCGTTCAACAACCCCAGTATCTTTATAAGCCGAGCCTGAGGGCCGAAGGCCCGATGGCGAGGCGTCAAGCCCGCGAAGGCCGAAGGCCGAGCTCCGCGTAGGGCCGAAGGCCCGGAGCGTCACGATCGAGGTGCTCTCCGCGCGAGCCCGAGGGCCGAAGGCCCGACGGGCGAGCCCACGCGGTGAAATTGCCCTTCCTAACTGTCTTAATAAGCGAACCGGAGGGCCGCAGGCCCGACGGTTCGCTTCGAACCCCAGCGAAGGCCGCAGGCCGAGCTCCGCGTAGGGCCGATGGCCCGGAGCGTCCCATAGAGGCGCGGTAGCCTGCGAGGCCGGAGGCCGAGCTGCGAGAAAATAAAGCTTTTCTACGTATAATAAAATCTGAGCAACTATATAAGCTGAGCTGAGTTTCGTACCTGCGAAGGCCGAAGGCCGAGCTCCGCGTAGGGCCGAAGGCCCGAAGCGTCCAACACAGGCGCGCCAGCTCGCGAGGCCGAAGGCCGAGCTGCCAGAGTCCAACGCATCCATGCTACTCAATGAAATATTGTAACATGAAAACGAATCGGAGGGCCGTAGGCCCGACGATTCGTTTCGACAACCTGCGAAGGCCGAAGGCCGAGCTCCGCGTAGGGCCGAAGGCCCGAAGCGTCCAAAATAGGCGCGCCAGCTCGCGAGGCCGAAGGCCGAGCTGCATGAGTCCAGAACTCCCATGCTACTCAATGAAAAAGTGTAACACGAAAACGAATCGGAGGGCCGCAGGCCCGACGATTCGTTTCGACAGTCCGCGAAGGCCGAAGGCCGAGCTCCGCGTAGGGCCGAAGGCCCGAAGCGTCCCTCAGAGGCCTGACAGCTCGCGAGGCCGAAGGCCGAGCTGCAGGAGTCCAGCTCACAAGCCCTATTACTGCGACAAAAGTAAAAATTAATACAAAAACAATAATAAAAAAATTAAAGAAAATAAAAAATAAATCTCGAGTCCTCCACTCCTCCAGTCGACAAAAAGAGAGGCCCGCGAGGCCCTTGGGCCTCGCGCACAGAGCAAAAAACTAGTTAATATTAATAATATATATAGCTGCATTACCACTCATTTCTGAATGACATGATTGTTCTCCCAGAAGGAGTATTGGTGGGGGTTAGTGTTATATACGGTTGCATAGAGGGCGCTCTTGTGACCTAGGGAAAAATCTGACATTTCAGGATTTGCTCCCTGGTCAAAAAATGTTCGACGGCCTGGCTCAACGGTGAAAGTTAGACGGGGGGTGCTCGACCAAATGTCATAGGGAACTGCTGACAGTTTTTAAAGCCGCAAAAATTTTTCCAAAAAAAAAAAAAAAAATTTTGCACCAAATTTTCAAAATGGTCCTTCGAGCCGGATTTTTTTGTGGTAGAATCTCTCAGGGTCCTAGATTAAAGAAAAAGTGTTTTTGTGATTCTCGGATCCAAGATGGCCGCCGTAGGGCCCGTCAAAGTTTGTATGGGAACTCTTAAACGGGGGGAGATAGGTGGGGGGTGCTCGACCAAATGTCATAGAGGACCCCGAGAGCTGTCAGGTGGACAAAAAATTTTTGCAAAAAAA
>JALPQI010024113.1:0-10886 GCA_025490895.1 Thaumatotibia leucotreta | reverse complement strand
GAAGATGATCACTTCAATATGACTGTGGTTTTATGAAACGAGCCGTAGGCGAGTTTCATAATAACATCACACGAGAGTTCAATGTACAAGTCACATACATAACTTTATCTACATCCTTATCAAACGTTTAGCATTACAATTTACCTTTATTTTCATTGAATCCACTAAGTAAAATAATCAAATAAGATGAAATCATTCAATTTGAGTAAGGATATCCTACAATAAATATTTATTGAAAAAAAAACAAAAAGAAGTTGACTTCATAATGTTAAAATTAATATCCTTACGACGATACTTTAATGTCAACATTATGATGCCCTGTAGTTTAATGTTAATATTATGATACAGCCACAGACACCGGTGTCTTAATATAGGTCATAACATTACCGCTTCTGAATACTTAACCCCTCGTATGCTTGCTGTCAAATTATGTTACTGTAAAAATTACCTTGACACAACAATAGATTGAAATTCCCACGCACGGATCCGTGTCTAAGCATATGAGGGGATAATATTGAAATTATGATATGCCTGTATTGTCTCTGTCATTCAAATGTCGCATTCGTTAGAATGACAGAGCCAAATCCACAAAACGTTCGAATTTCAAGTTCTCGGTAGTAGGCCCGACTACCTATAATGACTCTCCAGGAACAGGAAATGATTCAAACAACAATTTATAACAGCCCTTTATTATTTCACGTGGCAGCGTCCCTGAACTCGGCGATCCACTTCCTGATGCTGTCCTTGTGGCTGTTCCGCGTGATCCGGACCGTGTCGGGGTCCAGCGGGTTGGCCGGCATCAGGTCCAGGTGGTGCGCGCCGTTGAACATGATCACTTCAATATAACTGTGGTTTTATGAAACGAGCCGTAGGCGAGTTTCATAATAACATCACACGAGAGTTTAACCCATCGAGCCCCAGGCATTTGAAGTGTTTATGTACTTCCGTCATCATATGATGACGCTGGGGCTCAAAGGGCTAATGCTTAATTATGTAAAAGTCACATACATAACTTTATCTACATCCATATCAAACGTTTAGAATTACAATTTACCTTTATTTTCATTGAAGTATCCACTAAGTAAAATAATCAAATCAGATGAAATCATTCAATTTGAGTAAGGATATCCTACAATAAATATTAATTGAAAAAAAAAAAAAAAAACAAAAAGGAGTTGACTTCATAATGTTGAAATTAATATCCTTACGACGATACTTTAATGTCAACATTATGATGCCCTGTACTTTAATGTTAATATTATGATACAGCCACAGACACCGGTGTCTTAATATAGGTCACTACGTACAGTCAAGGGCATTAATATATATACACTCCTCCATACTGATCCCTTACAAATGTGTCTATATATTAATGCACTCGACTGTACATTACCGCTTCTGAATACATAATATTGTAATTATGATATGCATGTGTTGTCTCTGTCATTCAAATGTCGCATTCGTTGGAGTGACAGAGCCAAATCCACAAAACGTTCGAATTTCAAGTTCGCGGTAGTAGGCCCGACTATAATGACTCTCCAGGAACACCAGGATGCTTAGCCAAGTTGCCAATCGCTAACGCTTAGTAGCATCGTAGTTTTCCCTCTCTGTCATATTAGTGCGACAAAGACAGTTAGCTGCCTTTCGTTTACGACTGACGATTAAGCGTTAGCGATTGGCAACTTGTCTAAGCAACCAGGAAATGATTCAAACAACAATTTATAACAGCCCTTTATTATCTCACGTGGCAGCGTCCCTGAACTCGGCGATCCACTTCCTGATGCTGTCCTTGTGGCTGTTCCGCGTGATCCGGACCGTGTCGGGGTCCAGCGGGTTGGCCGGCATCAGGTCCAGGTGGTGCGCGCCGTTGAAGATGATCACTTCAATATCACTGTGGTTTTATGAAACGAGCCGTAGGCCCGACTATAATGACTCTCCAGGAACACCAGGAAGCTTAGTTAGCCAAGTTGCCAATCGCTAACGCTTAGTAGCGTATTGTTAATAATAAATAAATATCTTGGGACTAGAGGTGTGCGCCGGCATAGAAATCGCCGGCGGCGGCGCGCCGCAAAATTTTGCCGGCGTGGCGGCGCCACGCCGGCGTCAAGGTCAAATTATTACCCTGTACGTTCATACATATAAGGATGAGAAGATATTAAAAACTTAGATATTGTTTAGGACAAGTTTATTATTAAAAAAATAAACATGAAAGAAAGTTATAGATTGCATTTTATGCGGAAATTGTCATAATTATTATCGTGTACGAAAAATATTTTATTAACTCGCACAGGGGCCCTACCGCGAAAAACGCGGTAGTAGGCCTGGATCGAGTCGTCTACAGATTCCCAATACTAAAGATTCCTGATACTACAGATAAGAGATAGTACTTCAAATATTGCCAATAGTATGCATTCCTGATTGTACACATTCCCATTAATACGAATTTTAAATGCTACAAATACCCAACACTACAGATTCCTAATACTATAGGTTCCCAATACTACGAATTATCCAATAGGTACTGCAGATTATATGTATATAATCTGCAGTAATACTACAGGTATCCAGCTTTACAACCTCTTTATAGTACCATCATCGGCCACAATGCTAGTCATACATCGGTGTATAAACACACGAATTTTTTTTTTAAATATAAAATCTATTTTTGTATATTTTGCTTTCTTTGACGTTATTATTACAAGCCTACAAAAACTGCAAGCCAAATTTTAAATGCGTTTAATATACTCATAAATAAATATTTCGTATTCTTTCCAAAAAGAGGAAACATACCGACATGAGAAATACCTTTCTTAAAATGCTTATGAAAAAAAAATTGTTACAAATTGGTCTATTTTTGGAGGAGGAAACAGGGAACACAAAACCATGTTTTCGCCAATTTTACGTAGGTATTATGAGGCGAAGCTGCAGTTGTCTATTTCAAAGCCGTGCAAAGCGACAAATTTTTTGAAATGCCAATTTTTTTAAAAGCTTCCACCTTTTTCCTCTAAAAATATCTTAATCTTATTCAAGAAGCACAAAAATCATCAATTGCAAACACTAAAATTAATAGAATCAGTTAATAGACAGTCATTAAACCTCATATGGTGGCCTAACGTAAATAATGAAAAAACATCCATCATCATCAGCAGCCTATCGCAGTCTACTGCTGGATATAGGCCTCCCCGATTTCACGCCACCGTTTTCGATCTTTGGCTGCTCGCATCCAGCTCCTGCCAGCCATCCTGCGCAAATCGTCGCTGCACCTTGCCTGAGGGCGTCCTACACTACGCTTGCCGAGACGCGATCTGCACTCAAGAACTCGTTTAGCCAGTCGGTTCTACGGATAATAAGGCCAGCCCACTGCCACTTCAGCTTGCTAACACGGTGGGCTAAGTCGATCACTTTGGTTCTCTGCCGGATAACCTCATTTCTGATTCGATCCCGCAAAGAGACGCCGAGCATTGCCCTTTCCATAGCTCGTTGAGCGACCTTGAACTTGTGGACCAGCCGTACCGTCAGTGTCCACGTTTCGGCTCCGTACGTCATGACGGGTAGGAAGCACTGATTGAAGACTTTTGTCTTCAGACACTGTGGGATCGACGATGCGAAGAATATAATATAATGAAAAAACACACAGCTAGTAATACCTAGGATTATAAGCCTAAAAGCGGTTCAATAAGACCTACGTTACGACTTTCAAGCAAGTGTGTTGAAAAAAGCATTACAGTTGGGAATCAGTAGACGTGAAATCTAGAGAATATGGAATCTGTAGACATAGGAATCAATGAGTAATATTGAAAATCTGTAGACATGGGCAACCGTAATGTTGGAATATTAAAGTATTGGGATTCTGTAGGTTTGTAAATCTGTAGTATTGGGAATGTGTAGACTTGGAATTCTGTAAATAAATCTGTACAATTGGAAAGAATTCTGCCCAAGTAGTGTATTTTTTTCGTAGGTGCGTATCAATATCTGAAAATCTGCAATCCAGAAATGCTGCGCATACAATCTTTTTGGTCAGAGGGAACCGCTTGTCGATATTCGCAAGCATATTGTTGTTTAATGTCAATATGATCAGCGTGGCGCGTAATTTAAATGATTTTATTCCGTAAATTTTTTGTCGCGGCGTGGGTTTTTGAAAACCTCGGCGGCGGCGGCGGCGTGGGTCCAGCGGCGCGGCGCCGCCGCGCCGGCGTGGCGCACGCCTCTACTTGGGACATCTTACACAAATCGACCTAGTCCCACGGTAAGCTCATTTAAGGCTTGTGATGTGGGTACCAGGCGACGATATATATAATAGATATATACATATAGATACTTAAATACATAGACAGCCATGACCAAGGAACAAACATTTGTGATAAGTAAATACACAAAGAATGCCCTCGCCGGGATTCGATTCGAACCCGGAACCTCCAGCTTCGTAGGCAGGGTCACTACCAACTAGGCTACGGAGGCTGACAAATCATCGTAGTTTTCCCTCTCTGTCACTCTTTCATATTAGTGCGACAAAGACAGCTGCCTTTCGTTTACGACTGACGATTAAGCGTTAGCGATTGCCAACTTGTCTAAGCACCCAGGAAATGATTCAAACAACAATTTACAACAGCCCTTTATTTCACGTGGCAGCGTCCCTGAACTCGGCGATCCACTTCCTGATGCTGTCCTTGTGGCTGTTCCGCGTGATCCGGACCGTGTCGGGGTCCAGCGGGTTGGCCGGCATCAGGTCCAGGTGGTGCGCGCCGTTGAAGATGATCACTTCAATATCACTGTGGTTTTATGTAACCGTAGGCGAGTTTCATAATAACATCACGCGAGAGTTTAATGCTTAATTGTGTACAAGTCACATACATAACTTTATCTACATCCATATCAAACTTACGACGATACTTTAATGTCAACATTATGATGCCCAGGGTCGCGTTTTATAAAGTTACAATTTACAATTTCGCTGTTTGCCTCTCTTTCTAGCAAATAAGTGCGTGCGTTAGAGAGGCAAACAGCGAAATTGTAAATTGTAACTTTATAAAACGCGACCCTGTACTTTAATGTTAATATTATGATACAGCCACAGACACCGGTGTCTTAATATAAGTCATTACATTACCGCTTCTGAATACATAATATTGAAATTATAATATGCCTGTATTGTCTCTGTCATTCAAATGTCGCATTCGTTAGAGTGACAGAGCCAAATCCACAAAACGTACGACTTTCAAGTTCACGGTAGTAGGCCCGACTATAATGACTCTCCAGGAACACCAGCCAAGTTGCCAATCGCTAACGCTTAGTAGCGTATCGTAGTTTTCCCTCTCTCTCTTTCAAATTAGTGCGACAAAGACAGTTAGCTGCCTTTCGTTTACGACTGACGATTAAGCGTTAGCGATTGCCAACTTGTCTAAACACCAGGAAATGATTCAAACAACAATTTACAACAGCCCTTTATTTCACGTGGCAGCGTCCCTGAACTCGGCGATCCACTTCCTGATGCTGTCCTTGTGGCTGTTCCGCGTGATCCGGACCGTGTCGGGGTCCAGCGGGTTGGCCGGCATCAGGTCCAGGTGGTGCGCGCCGTTGAAGATGATCACCGCCTGCACGGAGTCACTCACGCTGTTCAGGATGCCGCCTGGAATGCCGTTTTATAGCCTAACTAACCTATTATTCTGACACATGTCAGTGCAAACGGAAAGGCTTGTCACAACTCTTAAAGTAGACCTTATGAGCTCTTTAATAAAGTCCAGTTTAAAGGCCGTGACAACGCATCAGAACTGGCTATTTGCTCTTGTCATTGAAGGTACTATTCGCTCGCTTCTTCATCGCTTTTTAACGATAAGACCGCCCATTGTAATATCTGTAATTACACAATTTTTTTTTTTTTTTTTTTTTTTTTTTTTTTTTTTTTTTTTTTTTTTTTTTTTGTATATATATATATATTGTCTATAAATATATATTGTCACTATAAATTGACTTAAACGAATCTAATACATGAATTTATATTAATCATATCTGTTATTCTACTGTTATTATAGTGTGCTTTAAAGAGTATTGAATTGAAACAACAATTCATAACAGCCCTTTATTATCTCACGTGGCAGCGTCCCTGAACTCGGCGATCCACTTCCTGATGCTGTCCTTGTGGCTGTTCCGCGTGATCCGGACCGTGTCGGGGTCCAGCGGGTTGGCCGGCATCAGGTCCAGGTGGTGCGCGCCGTTGAAGATGATCACCGCCTGCACGGAGTCACTCACGCTGTTCAGGATGCCGCCTGGAATGCCGTTTTATAGCCTAACTAACCTATTATTCTGACACATGTCAGTGCAAACGGAAAGGCTTGTCACAACTCTTAAAGTAGATCTTATGTGCTCTTTAATAAAGTCCATTTTAAAGGCCGTGACAACGCATCAGATCTGTCTATTTGGTCTTGTCATTGTAGGTATTATTCGCTCGCTTCGTCATCGCTTTTTAACGATAAGACCGCCCATTGTAATATCTGTACTTGTAACACTGTATAGATTTTAGATTGAGATATTTATTCTCATAATATAAAATTACACTATAATTTTTTTTTATTTTTTTTTTATTTTTTTTTTTTTTTTGTATATATATATATATTGTCTATAAATATATATTGTCACTATAAATTGTCTGACACTAATCGAATACATGAATTTATATTAATCATATCTATTATTATAGTGTGCTTTAAAGAGTATTGAATTGAAACAACAATTTACAACAGCCCTTTATTTCACGTGGCAGCGTCCCTGAACTCGGCGATCCACTTCCTGATGCTGTCCTTGTGGCTGTTCCGCGTGATCCGGACCGTGTCGGGGTCCAGCGGGTTGGCCGGCATCAGGTCCAGGTGGTGCGCGCCGTTGAAGATGATCACTTCAATATCACTGTGGTTTTATGAAACGAGCCGTAGGCGAGTTTCATAATAAGATCACACGAGAGTTTAATGCTTAATTATGTAAATATACGTACATAACTTTATCTACATCCATATCAAACGTTTAGAATTACAATTTACCTTTATTTTCATTGAATCCACTAAGTAAAATAATCAAATCAGATGAAATCATTCAATTTGAGTAAGGATATCCTACAATATATATTTATTGAAAAAAAAACAAAAAGAAGACTTCATAATGTTAAAATTAATATCCTTACGAGGATACTTTAATGTCAACATTATGATGCCCTGTACTTTAATGTTAATATTATGATACAGCCACAGACACCGGTGTCTTAATATAGGTCATTACATTACCGCTTCTGAATACATAATATTGAAATTATGATATGCCTGTATTGTCTCTGTCATTCAAATGTCGCATTCGTTGGAGTGACAGAGCCAAATCCACAAAACGTTCGAATTTCAAGTTCGCGGTAGTAGGCCCGACTATAATGACTCTCCAGGAACACCAGGATGCTTAGCCAAGTTGCCAATCGCTAACGCTTAGTAGCGTATCGTAGTTTTCCCTCTCTGTCATATTAGTGCGACAAAGACAGTTAGCCGTCTTTCATTTACGACTGACGATTAAGCGTTAGCGATTGCCAACTTGTCTAAACACCAGGAAATGATTCAAACAACAATTTACAACAGCCCTTTATTTCACGTGGCAGCGTCCCTGAACTCGGCGATCCACTTCCTGATGCTGTCCTTGTGGCTGTTCCGCGTGATCCGGACCGTGTCGGGGTCCAGCGGGTTGGCCGGCATCAGGTCCAGGTGGTGCGCGCCGTTGAAGATGATCACCGCCTGCACGGAGTCACTCACGCTGTTCAGGATGCCGCCTGGAATGCCGTTTTATAGCCTTTAGCTAATAACCTTTTTTTTTTTATTATTTTTTTTTTATACCACGTCGGTGGCAAACAAGCATACGGCCCGCCTGATGGAAAGCAGTCACCGTAGCCTATGGGCGCTTGCAACCCCAGGGGTGTCACATGCGCGTTGCCGACCCAATAAGAACTTGTACACTCCTCTTTTGAAGAACCCCATACTGTAGTCCAACGGGAAAACCTCGGCAGGGAGCTCATTCCACAGACGGACCGTCCGCGGGAGGAAGTTCCTCTGAAACCGCACGGTGCGCGACCATTTAGGTTGCACATGTCAGTGCAAACGGAAAGGCTTGTCACAACTCTTAAAATAGACCTTACACCGCGGCCACGTGAGCCCACAATGAGCTCCCTCTCATACCCATATCGGCATCCCGCTCCAACTCACGGATTCACTCGCCGCTGGACGCCTTAGACCAATGTCGTGGCCGGGCCGTTAGGTACGTGCTCTTTAATAAAGTCCATTTTAAAGGCCGTGACAAAATACCTTCCTTTTTGCATTGACATATATTTAAATTATAATTATATATTCCTTTTATGGACATTTCTGCGAGCGTTTCAACCGCTGTAACTTCGGTGGCAACATTATTACGCATTTTCCGTGGGTACCTATCTCTTTTTTTGATATCTTGCGTCTACCAAGCGATTGTGATTGTCTAACGGCGAGTGACACGCTCGGAGAAATGCCCTTATCTCTGCCTTAAGCGACTGCCTAACTTAAATAATAAATAAATATCTTGGGACATCTTACACAAATCGACCTAAGCCCACGGTAAGCTCAATTAAGGCTTGTGATGTGGGGTACCAGGCGAAAATAATGCCCTCGCCAGGATTTGAACCCGGAGTCGGAGCCTTCAGCTTCGTAGGCAGGGTCACTACCAACTAGGCTACGGAGGCTGACTTGGAAGCTTGCTCATGTTTGTGTCATTTGATTCATTTTTAAATCGAAACGAAATTAAACTTAAGGGTCGATTGCATTTTTTTAATTCAGGTATTATACATCCACAACATTTTTTAAATTTTCATAGTCGACACGTGCAAGTAATGTTATCTTGTTCAGCTTGTACGCGGAAATTTAAAATTATCCTCAGGTATGTTTAAATAGGGTCATACATACATGATGCATGCCCAAGGAATGTGTCGACAATACTGCTGGTTGAAAATAGTCACCGTGCAGTAGAATATACAGTCAAAGACAAAATAAGGTGTACACAAAAATGTTCAAAAATATACCCCAGTGCACTCTAATTCTGTGTAATAAGAACGTCGTAACATATTTATGAGCGGATTCTTTCGATACTTCTTTTTGCACTTGACTGTACATAAGTGACATGGCATCTATCTCTACTAACATAAAGAAAATAACTTTGTTAATTTATGCTACTAATGCATATCTCTTACCTCCAGCCCAAGGATCCATAAGTCCATTGCTAAACACAATATTCGAAGCCGCCTGTAACCTATCACCCCCATACTCTATCTTCGCCAGTTGCTCGTTCGGATACACCTTGTACTTGTCATAACACTCTTTTGAGAATGCCGTAAAATTCCATGGTACAGGCTCGAACATGTCATGCTCTCCCGTGGTGCACATCGGCATCACCATTTCTGTACAAGCCTGAAACGTTTTGATGGAGATTAAAACATGTCTGGTTTTCCTGGTAATCAAATAATTCAAGAGTTTAATCTATTGAATACACAAAGCATATCGTTTGTGCCAAATACGAAACTCTCAATAATATATAGGTATCCAGATAATTCTACGAATTTAACTTTTAATTCGACAAGGATTGCAAATCCAACGCTTATTCCTTGCCAGTCAATTTATCTCCAGACAAACGATAATGCTCTTCTTTAGATAATGACTCTTCTTATCCAATTCCCGAACCGACTAATTGAAATAACTCATATCGTCGGCTGACAAGCAAAACTCACTATAAAAACTGTCACTACACTTAGCAAACTCTTATGTCATTATTGAATCAGAACTGAGACACGAGCTTCATTTCTAGTAGGTATTTGTTACTTAGTGAGTTTTGCTTGTCAACCGACGATATGAAAAAGCGTATACAATCTACAATTACGAGTATTATCATTGTACGATACCTGGTAGCCCCAACCAGACGCGTCCAAATTACCGTAATCCTCTCCCTTCTTGTAGTCCACACACTTACTCTTGCCGTCGTAATTTGTGAATACTTGTAGTATTTTGCCGATGCCCTGAAATTGAATTATTTATTAGAAATATAATCTTTTGTAGTTTCCTTGACGTGAAATTCGATTAATTCTCGAGTTGACTTTGAAGTTATGGAGGAGAAAGAAAAACGGGATCAAAGCCCTGGCTTGGGACTTGCTGACAACTTTGATTGTTTCAAAGTTTATGGGTGACTTCAGCAGCGGAGCAGAACATGTTTTCCAAACGAGTGGTCCAAAAGGTGGTGGTGGAAGTCAAGACTATAAATAAAAATACATTTTCTCACCTTAGTTCAATATTCTAAATAAAAAAAATGACGAAAAAAACAGACAAATGAGCAGGAATCCTGCTACTAAGAATCTTACTACACTTATACAGGAATCGTGTAGGTAGGTTGTCATCAGATTATTATATCAAAGCGGTGATTGTGCTCATAAACATCTGAGCAAGCCTATATAATTGTCATAATGTTAGAGTGCATGTTCAGATATTTTTGAACACCGTGATTGCTCCGATATATCTTATTATCAAACCGGAATCAGAAGGGGATTCGAAAGTACTGTTGCCACAACAAGTGATACAATTTTTACCAAGAAATAAGTTGTTTATAGATGTAGTGAGAGATTAATTAATCTATTGTCAATAACTTCTATAAGTAGGTACCTCCACTTAAACTATGAATATATGAATATGAATATAATATATCCTAGATTGACTGCTACACTATTGTTTGAACAGTACTTTCGAATTCCATTCTAATCGCGGTTTGATAATATGGGTGAATGTCCATTCTGTACATTCTGGTGCATGCGGTGAGGCTGTGAAAAAAAACTGGTGCGTACAAAGGTTTCTCATACC
>JALPQI010024112.1:0-17804 GCA_025490895.1 Thaumatotibia leucotreta | reverse complement strand
TAATTTTTGGGCCTTTCCATTCCGTTACCCTACAAATTCTACGAAAAAAGGAAACTGAAGAGAAAAAATAAACTTGTGACGCCTTTTTTCTCCTATTTTAGGAACGAATGAACTCTGAATAAAAATAACTCAAAAATATTCAACTGAACAAACTTTTTTGAGAAAATGCAATGGATTTAGATATGTTTGCATTGTTTTTTTACGGTTCAACGTCAAAGACCGATAATTGAGTCACGAACCACAGAGAAACATAGGCCTAACATCATCATCATCATCAGCCTGTGATTGTCCACTGCTGGACGTAGGCCTCTCCTATTAACTATGCGTATAGACGCTTTAGGAGGTAAATTCCCATAATCGCCACGCTGGGCAAGCGGACTTTAATCCCTTAGTCGACTCTTACGACACCCGCAGGAGGAGTTGGGGTGGTGACAAATGTATTCTTACTGCCGTCACCACACGGCCTAACGTAACGTTTAAATTCAGTTTTGACATTTGGTGATTTTTTTATTTGATGAGGCATCGAAAAGGTTAAATTTGAATGGTGCCGCCTGTTGTTAAAAAAATATCAAAAATAAGAGTAGATTCAATCAACCATTGGTCACACTTAAGACAGGTGACTTCAAATAAATCTATGAGTGCAAGTATTTCGTAATACACGTATCAAATTGCAACTAAACCTTTGTGTGTAAGTGTGTCTATACTGATTATGTGTATGTATGTGTGTAAGACTGGAGGCAAAGTGAGCGGTGGTGTTTTATTACACTGTATTTGATGATTTGGTAGCGTCAGAGAAATAGTTATAATATATCATGCGTATTGTGATAAAAAAACCGGCCAAGAGCATGTCAGACCATGCTCAGCGTAGGGTTTCGTAGGTATTAAAAAACGGCTGGGCCGATTATGTTCGAAATAGTTTCATTTTATGATTTTTTTTCAATGTTTTGGATTCATGGATCAAAAGTTAGAAAGGGAAGCAGTTTTCTGCAAAAAAAACACTTTACTAAATTTCGTTATAAATAAGGGTTCCGCTTATTTTGTTAAATACCTATTTAACGATAGCCCACACACTATAGGAATATACTTAGTAAAATAAAAAAAATACGAGTAGGGGAGGTACCCGAAAAATAAACTATTTTTATTCTACCACTTTGTCGGCGTGATTAATATGTATGTATAATACCTATCTATACCAAATTGCTAACTACTAACGGCCTACTAAGCTATGCTGCGGTTAGATAGACAGACGGACATGGCCAAACTATAAGGGTTTCTAGTAAACTACGGAACCCTAGAAATACTACGTAGAGAGATTCGGCCCAGTCTTGGGTGAATTACAATATCACCTTAGGTACCATCGCTAGGCTAGCAACCTAGTCTTTAAAAATATCTAAAAAGAACTTGTACAAACAATACACTCTGATACGTTTATAACATGATACGCTATCTATGTTATATTTAATTTAATTGAGAAATTTGATCCGAAAAACGTATTAGATCCGGTAAAAAGGAATCATAATTATCGGCGGACCGCATTTATTTTGGCGGAGCTTATGGCAATCTGTCGATCTTTAAAGAAAATTGTTATTTAAGTACATTTTTCCAAGGCAGATTAGGGTAAAAAAATAACCTCATTATTCCTTTCGATTACGTTTATATGTGGAATATGTAATTATGTGATCAAGGTCGCATATTCTACATGTAAAAAATGTTACAGCCAGTACCTAGTAATCATTTTACTAATATTACTTTTTACCGTTCAAGTTAAGTAATTATTTCGTGTAATAAAATTCCAGCAATTCAGTTGTGATTAGTTTGCTATCGCTACCCAGATTAGGGAAAGCTGCGGTTGCGGCTGAAACTAACCCGCGTGGTTGCTGCTAACGGTACAATTATGTATGATTGTTCATCCTGATCTTTTAAACTCTAATATCTTTGAAGGCAAAGTGCTTGTAGTAGTAAATTAGCCAATAAAAGGCCCTTGTTAGTACTAACAGCATTTGCATGCTATTTCAGTGGTGAAATAATTTGCTAAGGTTAAAAGGACCGATGGAGTAACAGGGCATTTTCACTTTTCATCATCAGCCTATGATAGTCCACTGCTGGACGTGGGCCTCTCCTATTAACTATGCGTATAAACGCAATAGGAGGCAAATGCCCATAATCACCGAAACAAATATTTGCCCAAAGATTATAATGTGAGGTCTAAATCATGAAATAATTATTTTTATTAAAAACATACTCATTAAAGACTGGCAATATGCACCGAAATTAAAAGTGAAAATGAATAAAATTAATTACGTTTCTGGTGGAATTTTTACCAATTATTTGTTTCCATTGAACCACCGTGTCTTTGTCACAACCATTTCAAATTCTGGTAAATAGGCTGTGTGTAGACTTTCTTTGGTCCCTAATTTCTATTAACTAGATATCTAAATAGTAACAAATTATACTTATATGTTGTATTTTTCAACAGCTTTCTTTTTTTTCTAAAATAAAAATTGTGTTCTTTTTGCCTTGAAATCAACTCTTGCCATATGCTGCCGATGCCGGTTCAAATGTTACAAATACGTATTTTATGATATACCTACATTTATAAAATAGAGATAAATTAAAAACACGCATTAGAAGGGTAAAAATATTATTGGCAAAATTTGGTTTATTTTCCTTCTTTAATCAATAAATAAATAACATAAAATTCATTGTATGAAAGAACTTTTCTCAAAACCTTCCATATAAAACGCCAATTTTAAAGGTGCCCTAATATACACATGTAAACGTCCTCGTATAATTATGGTACAATGGACACACGGACGCTTCACATTTGAGTTTTACGATCAATTTAAAACTAAATTAAAATCCTTAAATGTGTTGGCAATAAATGGACAATTTTATATTGGTGAAGTAATTTATTGACGTTTAACGCCTTTGGACATTCGGAACAATGCGGTTATAAATCATCATCATCAGCCTATGATAGTCCACTGCTAGACGTAGGCCTTTCCTGTTAACTATTCGTATAAACGCATTAGGAGGTAAATGCCCATAATCTCCACGCTGGGCAAGCGGATTGGCGATCGCAGTAATATGTCCACTATGATGACGCTGCTGCCCATCATCAATATTTTATCAAATAGTGGTCAGTGACACTTCAATCCCTTAGTCGACTCTTACAACACCCGCAGGAGGAGTTGGGGTGGCGACAAATGTATTCTTACTGCCGTCACCACACGGCTTTTCACTTTTAGGAACACACAATTAGCGTAAAATTAAAAAAAAAACCTTAATTGTTGTCAGCTTTGTAACGACAGTTATGTACAAATATCTTTACGAATTTAAACTTAATCGGCGTTTTTATATTATAATGTGGCTTATAGTTTGTAATATGAACAGCAAAACCGAGTTATTATCGTTTAGTGCTTAATTGACGTTACAAAGCTGACTGAAGTTAAGGTTTTTTAACTTCACGATAATTGGGTGACCCAAAAAGTGAAAATGCCCAACAATAATCACAAAAAAACACTACTTCAACCGATTCCTCCAAGGTCCCATCATCATACTTCAACTTGGTGCCAACGGGACCGAGTCAGGGTTATACACGATCGATAAAAAAAAAAGAAAATCGGTTCACGATTCTTGGAAATATCGAGTAACATCCATAAAAAATATGTATTGGAAACCTCCTCCTTTGTTGAAATCGGTTAAAAATAGGCATCATGATCATGATCAATGTTAATGTATATTGTGATGGTTGTATTTTGCGCGGCAAATAAATATTCTCCTGGGTTTAGTGTGTTGATACTACTATTGTTTTTGAAACATCCAATGCGTAAATTCTGCAAATGGTTCTAACAATTTTAATATCACATTACCGTATTACCTTCTTGAATAAAGTGTTAAAAATATTTCGTTGAATTGATAACCTGCCTTTTTTTGAAGTCGGTAAAAACAGTGTTTAAGTGAATAAGTATACCAGGATGCTTAGCCAAGTTGCCAATCGCTACGCTTAGTAGCGTATCGTAGTTTTCCCTCTCTGTCACTCTTACATATTAGTGCTACAAACACAGTTAGCTACCTTTCGTTTACGATTGACGATTAAGCGTTAGCGATCGGCAACTTGTCTAAGCATCCTGTATGGGAGTACTTATGCTCAACTATTTACATTACTACCCATAGATTTAAATCCATTCCCGTTCCTATCTGCAGGTATGCAAATTAATACTTTCTAGGTCACCTTAGTAAATTGAACTAAATTCATTATCATCCAATTGAATTTCAGTCTGATATACAACTGGTGGTTTAACAATATTAGCATACAACCACCGCATTTTTTGAATCCGAAATGTTATACGTGCAGTTAGCGCGTCTGTCTAAAATGAAATTTAAAGTGAACTGTCAAAGTTCATTTTACGACGAGTAAGTTACGCTACATATGTCTTTTCATTGTAAATATGTGGTAGTTACTGGGTGGCACTATGGTGGTTTTAATTTATTCTTAACTGGCAATTGTAATGCTAAAGTTAACTAACTGGGACCTTTACCTGTTCGGTATAGGCTGGTGTATGCAATTATGCATATTCAGTGTTTAACATTTGTACTATCTGTATGTCTGGTGTATCCATTTGGATACTGGTGAATCGACTTCTTTCTATCTGTTATTGCCCTGATTATGGTCGCGCTGGTTTATGAAAAATTAACTTTTGATGCGTAGGTCCAAAAATATGAAAGTTATTCAAAATCGGTCAAGCCGTTTTTGAACTACGGGCCCTACACTGAGTATGGCTCTAGATGCTCTAGGCCGGTTTTTTTTATTGATATTTATTGGCATAGCTGGAATTAAGTAAATCTTAATCCCCGAAATCTTCATCATCAATATCATCATTTCAGCTATAAGGGCTTGTACACACTAGCGATTCACTTTGGCGATTTAAAAGCGATTTCTATACAAAAGTTGTTCGCCGCGTGCAATTTTATATAGAAATCGCCCAAGTGAACCGCTAGTGTGAACAGACTCTAAGACGTCCATTGATAAACATAGGCCTCTCCTTTGGGACCGCCACATATACCGGTTGGAAGCGACCTGCATCCAGCGTCTCCCGATGATAGGGTCGAAAAGTTCTCGAGTGGAGACCACGCTTTGGCAAACGCAGTGTAGGACGCTCAATGTGAAATATCTTTGCGATATTCTGCAAATGTTGACAAGGATCGATGAGGGAACATCGATCATTGATCTAGCGCGCGCAAGAGTCTACGATTCGCTGCGCGTGCCAAACACATGACCCATTCGAACTAGAAACATATTTATTCGATTTGATATTTTAGTCCACTGCTGGACTAACATAGGCTGATGATGTGCAGCCGTAGGCCTCTCCTATAAACCATGCGTATAGGCGCATTAGGAGGGAAATGCCCATAATGCCATTCTGCATTCGTATACGCTAAGCGATGAGTCACGTGGCCACAATAATTATAATAATGTATGGAATTGGTCACGTGACTTTTTGTTCGAATCTGTTATTCTCACACATTAATTACTTATCGCTTATCGTATACGATTGCAATATGGCGTCTAGACCTGCTGTATCCGAATTCAGAGTACTTCTAGAGAATCTAAAAGTACAGGGTGCTTAGCGAAGTTGGCAATCGCTAATGCTTAATCGTCAATCGTAAACGAAAGGCAGCTAACTGTCTGTCGCACTAATATGAAAAACTACGATATAGAGCAAGCGCTAGCGATTGGCAACTTGGTTAAGCACCCAGGTTTGATTTTCTTCTGCTTCAATATAGACAAATATGTAAATATAATCTAATACAAAGTCCACTTAATATCGAAATACATTCCGCAATGAATTCCGTTTGAATATAACGGTTCAGCTAACGCGATGAGTGATGGCGGCGATTATCTCGTTAGGGGTGATCTGTGGCGCCATTATGGGGCATGTCTTGATTTCTGTTTAAATGTTGCTTTTACATAACTAGAAATCGCTGTAGTTTCTTCCAGCAGTCTGAGTCCCCTACAACATTTGTTTAACCAAGTACATGCTTCTATGTTTATGCTTCTAGGTGTATACATTTATATTTTAGATCATCATGATCAGCCTATGATAGTCCACTACTGGACGTAGGCCTCTCCTATTAACTATGCGTATAAACGCATTAGGAAGTAAATAAATACCCATAATCGCCACGCTAGTCAAGCGGATCCGCCGAAGCGATCGCAGTAATGTGTCCACTATGATGACGCTGCTGCCCATCATCAATATTTTATGAAATAATGGTCAGTGACACTTCAATCCGTTAGTCGACTCTTACGACACCCGCAGGAGAAGTTGGAGTGGTGACAAAATGTATTCTTATTGCCATCACCACACGGCTGTATTTTAGATAGTATACATTATACGTGTATTTGCGTTTATTAATGTAATATTTTTAGTACAGAGGCCCGTTTCTCAAAAGCTTGTAACTTGTAATACAAGTGGAAGTCTCTTTTTAACATCATTAATAAGATAAGGACTTCCGCTTGTATTACAAGTTACAAGCTTTCGAGAAATAGGCCCCTGATGGTGCCATTGGTGCCTTAGGCGCTAGTGCGAGAAGTGGCTCATTTTACGTCAGGTCGAAAACTTCGGAGGGCCATCTGTACTAAACAACGTCGTACGAGACACGCCCCTTCGGTCGTGTTTTAAAACATCTCCACCCGTTTGGAATTTCATGTTTTTCGCACTTGTGTCGTAATGTAGGTACTATTATGTATGATTTTGTGTTTGATATATAATGTACAATAAAGTGCTTATTACTACTGCTACTACGACCTCACATATAGATATACTATTTATTTTAGAAAAAAGTCACCTTGTTAAAAGCTAATCATAAAAACTAAATTTAAATAAATATATTGCACACAAATATTTGCCTTATTTAAATAATGTCTGCTATTAGTCTCACTTCATTTTGTTAATAGATTCATATCTATAAATTTAAATATACAAATTCACAAGCATGATTTTACATAGTAATCTAGTCTGGACGGTGTAAGCGTGTCTGTCCCTTTCCACTAAAGATACACAAGCTGTATTTTTTCTCTTAAATTACATTTGTTAGTGGTAATAATAAAAGTACGTGTAAATAGTTATCTCCAAGTATCAAAATAATAATTACAAAAAACTGACATAATAATTTTCTCTTAGCCCTTCAATTGTGGAGACGACCCGAAAAGGTCTGTCGCCAATGTAATTGACAACATTTCATATTTATTTGTTCTAGTTTTTATTGTCTGTTTTGAAAGAACTCAATATTGATCGTATCGTATTTTTTTATTTTTCAAAAAAACTGCTATTTTAGTGTGATAACCCCTTTTTATTACTACTTCGAACAGAAAGAGCGTAAGTTACAAACGTCAAGAATCAGCTAAATGACGTCACAAGTGATGTTTCATACACATAAGAAAACGACGAAAAACAGTAACAAGTGTCAAATGTCACTGCCAAACATAAGTGACATTCCAAAAACAAGATATTTTGGTTATAGTGGCAGCTCTGAATCAGCTATGTACCTACTTTCCCTTTAAACTATTTTTATGATTTTTAACAAAAATATGTAGAAAAAAAAATTAAAAATATATTTTTGTAATCTACATGCGTATTATCTCGAAATGGTTTTTGAGATTTAGGGACATCGAAAATTTTGAAACGTTGTCAATTGGAAATTGGAATTTTATTATCAAGGTTTATTTTAACAGTACATAGTAGATTTTTGACAGACCACTTACGAGATATATCCATCTTTCAAGCAGTGAAGTAAGATCAGACATCTCTGATTATGACAAACAATTACAATAGTAAAATCAGGTTTCCTTAAGACCGTCCATACATTCACACAGTCCATCATACCCCATGTCAGGCCATGTCTAGTGAAGGACCTGCATGCTTAGCCAAGTTGAAAATCGCTAACGCTTAGTAGCGTATCGTAGTTTTCCCTCTCTGTCATTCTTTTATATTAGTGCGACAAAGACAGTTAGCTGCCTTTCGTTTACGATTGACGATTAAGCGTTAGCGATTGGCAACTTGTCTAAGCATCCTATTTCAAGTCTGCCTCTAACGGCTTCAAATAAACCACCCAATAACTAACCTACATGGATATTTACTTATTTAGACCAAGGTTTAAGACAGATGCGGGATTATTTAAATAAGTCCGACAGTCGCCCTGGAATATATCGGAGAGGTCACGGTGCTCAAAAAAATCTATTTTGAAATATCTATTTTTGAAATACCTATTTAACAATACCCCACACTCTAGAGTCTAGGATTATAGCAAAAAAAATCCTTTACTACTATTGGAGTACCCTTTAATACTTCTTACTGGTTCTTTTCAGGACAGTGGTGTAGGTTTAGAACCGGTTGTAGATTTTTTTCTCTTGATGTTGTGTCAGACGATTCGAAAATGCTTATTGATAAGTTTACTTAAATAAAGAATAGTCTGACTTTGACTTTTGACTTTGGAGGTACCGGAAAAAATATGTTTTTAGTTTTTATTCTACTACTTTGTAGACGTGATCAAAATGTACACTTGTACCAAATTGCAAATTTCTATTAGGTAGCACTTGCGGCCACTGAGCTATGCTGCGGACAGACAGACGGACAGACGGACAGACGGACATGGCGAACCTATAACTAAACCGAGTATACTATGGAACCCTGAAAACAGCATTAATTTGATTGCGTCTACCATTTATCTCATCTAAGGTTAAAAGTTAATGCGCTGCGTATGTAAATAGTTACAAATCACAGCATAATGTTAAGTAATGGTAAGTTTATTATTTCGCCTGCACGCTGCCTTGTTAGACTTGGCTATCTGCCGTATCGGCCTTCTTCGGATACTGCGCTGTAGGGATAGCAAATATTTATTTCTGGAACATGCAATAAAATATTGTTGTTCCTTATAATAGTCTGCGAAGTTTCAGGTGCGACTAGGATAAGAGGTCGTTAATGGAATTAAATACAAATCTTGAATGCCTAGGCCAGCAAAGTGCTCTTGTTTAATTCCATTCCACATAAATTTGTGGCACAGGTATCATAACATTCTGCCACTATAATAAATAAAACTTTGATGTTTTTGTTGTTTATTTCATTGCATGTTTGAGAAAAGCACTACCTATATACATACCTCGGCTGGAAATATGGGGTTACTTTTGTCCCGGCCTCTATACTAATGTACTATTTTGGTGGGGACTCAAAAATAATGTTTTCTCTTTTTTGTCACGATACAGATCTTAAAATATTCTTGTATTTTAATCTTATATCTTAATCTTGTATTTTTTTGCTGAATTTTGTTGCATTAGAATTAAGGTATAAAAACTTAACGAGTCTCACATAATCAGTCTCTTTCAGTCCATTGCTACGTAGAAACATTTATTTTATCGATATCAATAATTGTATAGTAGAAGACAAACGCCCTCAATTAAAATAAATATTTCCTCGATACGTAAAGCAGGCCATCGTGCTCGCTCCAATTATGTCAGAGCGAGCACGATAGAATACATTAAAAGATACAAAAAAGATTACAGTAAAAGATAACATATCCTTTACTTTCCAACTCACGGTACGGCTACAGTGTCCGTATATCCGGCTCGCTCGCGCCGATATGCGAGTACGAGCGGGATGGATAGAAAGTAAACGCCCGTTAATAACGTCGCGGTAGCTCATGGTAGGCACACAGGTGCAAATAGAAAGAGAGATCGATTTAAGTTGGTGCAATATTTTGATCTACCCAGAGAAAAGGCAAAGGAAAATGATTTATGTATCATTTACACCGTGTCGAAGTCGAAGTGACAATAATATGAGAGATTTATATTGATTGTTTCTATGAAAACGCTTATGAATTGGTACATAAATCAATTCGTTGAGCGTACTAGCACTAAGATAATAAAATAAATATGTTGAGACTTCTCACACAAATAACGTATGTTATTTCATTACATTCAAATTCAATGGTAAACACATAATTATTTACATATAATTTCTAAAATAAATTAAGTAAAGTGCCGGCTTTACCACGATATTAATGTCGTGAAACCGACATTAAAATTGTTTCCAAATTACCACAGGCTTACTATGTTAGCTTTTAGATGATAATGGGGACATTACGTACTACTCACCCTTTCTCCTTTTGGCCAGACTCCATCCAAATACATACTATTAAGCTCACAGTAATAGCCTAGCCACATTGGTCTAAGGCGACAGGAGGCGAACGAATACATAAATCGGAGCGAGAAGCCAATATCGGAACTTCCTCTCGCACGCATAGTTTTCCGCCCCGCCGGTCGCCTTAGACCAATATCGTGGCCAGGCCATAAAAGTGCACATCCTTCGGCTTAAAATTAAAATAAAACAAAATAACGATCACAAATGATCCTTTAAGTTTGAAAATAACTTTTATGTCGACGGTACCAATAAATCCCAACAACCTATTGTTCAATGTTGCATTTCGAAATTCTCCGAATCGGGAACTATTTTGCTATCGGTACGCATCTCAATGTCAGGGGTCCGGCAGGTCGAGCGTGCCTTTCTTTTTTGTCTCTTTCCTTCATATTAACAGACGTGCGTCAAAATATTGAGTTAATTTGACTTTTATATGCGATTAATATGATAACGTTGCAGTGTTTGCAACTAGAAAGTACTTGTTGAATGTGCGATGTGAACTGTTTTTCAAAAGAGCATCTATATCATATTTTATCTCACTCGTACTAATTACTGAGTATTAGCGAGATGTGAATAAGTTGCTCTCAATTAGCAATAATTACTAGTTTTCGATCTCTAAGAATGAACATTTGACAGTTCATGACTGACTCTTATATATATACAGGGTGTTTTTTATATCATTAGCCATTATGTGTGTTAGCCATTAGCCATTGCAATATGTGTTGGGTAAAACCGTAAAAAAATATTTGGTAAAACAAAAATAATCCATTTTTCATTATCCTTTTTGTTATAGATTTTTTTTTTAAATCCCATTATCTAACGAATGTTTGGTCACTATGATCACTTGCTTACTTTGCGTGCTGACCCACCATCTCATAACTGCCAAATCAGATTGGAAAGGGTGTTTGAGTTTGCAACTTTAATTAATCCGCATAAGGTAACTAATTCAATGCGTTATAACGTACGTAACAAGTTTCCTACGCGTGGTGGGGAATGAAGGTGGAGCTTAACTTGCAGGTAAATTTCACGAGACAGCATTATCAGTCTATCGCATACAGTACTAATAATGAGGGTATTTTGAGTTGCGCGCCGATCTGAGGGTAGTTTGACTCGAGTGCGTTCACGCAAGCGCACTCCTTCTTTGTTTACAGAGTGCTATACAAATGGCACATGGCATCAAGAACGGAGTAACTTAAATGTTCCATCATACAAACGCGTACTGGTTTACCTCAGATATCGATTCTAATGCACTCTCTAAGCAAATTGAATTGTTGATGACGACGAGCAGGTACAAGTAGGTATGCGCTTGGGCAGTTTTAATCAAATAACAATCGTGTGTGCATGTAGTTAGGACATTTTATTCATTGTTTAGTGCCGATGGTGGGGTGAGTGACGTCGGCTGATCGGTGCTTCTTGTGATGAACTCCTGATTGGCTAAGACTTGACTACTCAAACCTGCTACCATTTTGTCTGCCATCGAATCACACGGATTGAAACAAACTTGCCTAGTGACCACAAATTATGTTTTTGCGGGATAAAAAACGGGAAAAAAAACTAAAAAAAAAGTGTCACTTTTTTCTCAAAAATGTTGTGTACTGGTGATCGCGAATGACATATTCAAATTTGGCTAAAGACATAACAAACACCCTGTATATATGACGTTAAGTCTACCAAAGAAAACCCTTATATTAATAAGGATTAATTTATAACTCTCAAAACTCAATTCTTAGATTTCAAATACAATAAATTAAATGGGATTTGACAAAATACAAAGTTTCATTGAAAGTTGAAGACAGGTCTGGTTGTGTCACTAGTACTAATAATAGAAAAAAAACAAAAACAGTTAATTCATTTTACACATTTCGTAGTAAAGGCAATAGTTTTTTTTTTACGTTCAAGTTTATGACAATTAAGATATTTCGACCTTTATCTCAGTCACCTGATTATTTAATTAGCAGTTTTTCATTAATATTGCATCATAGCAGACTATTCTCGGATGTAAATTTTAGGTATTAAAATTGTATTGGATCTATAATATTTTCTTCTTCGGTTACTGCGAGGATTACTCATGAAATAAAAAACGGATAAACTCGCGAATATTAATTAGCTTTAACTTCATTCCGACGTTTCGAACACTTGACAGGGTTCGTGGTCTGCGGGCGGCTGAATCTGTTTCTTTCTCTGGGACTGTTACTTTTTGGTACAGTCACGTCTAATCATATGTATTCATTTCGGAGCGTATGTCAAAGGCAAATAAGAATCAAAATCGTATACATATTATTAAAGCCGACCGTACATCAGTGTGTTTACCACGAGTTGACCAGTACGTTTACGTTAGCATGTACCAGATATGTAAGGAGCCCATCAGCATCACGCTTGTTGCAATATGTCAGTGTGAACGTGATAGATTGCTTTAATCGTACCAGAAATTATTGGTCACTTCTGCCCGAAGTGAAACAGGTGTGATGAAAAAAAAAAGCTTTGAAAAGTTGATTTCAAAAGTGTTCGGAAGAAGCTGTACAGTGTACAGTGACCTACTGAAATTGCAGTAGCAAAAAAAACAAAATGGGATCAAAATAAGCTAATTTAAGACCTGCTGGTTAATGTTCAAAGTCAAAAATTATAAGTAGGGGTACCTAACTATAACGAACATATTTTTATCACTTGAAATTTACAGTTTTTTTATAGGTACACCCTTTTTTAGTTATGTTATGTTAAAGACATCTGCGGCCTTTAACGAATTTCCAAACCTTCGAAATAAAGTGCATTCAGACCAAACGAGCATTCGCTATTCTATACCCCACTCTACGAAATCACCAAATCATGTTTTGTGTAATGATCGAGTTTCATAGAGTAGGGGGTTGGAATAGCGAATGCTCGTTTGGTCTGAATGCAGCTATAGACGAATTTCGAAGTTCACGATCGTAGGCTTTTACATTTCTAACTACAATTGGAATTTTAGTTAATTTAATTACGGATGATAACTGTAATTAATCAGTCCGTAGAAAATATTCACAGAGATTCCGCTATTCCATATACGAGTATTTATGTTGCACCGAAATTGCTGTTACGATGTCTGGTGATCAGATTTAGATTAGATTAAAACAAATGGAATGCATGTATCATTCATGAGACTGACAGTAAAATTATGCACAAATTCAATTAAATAAACACCTGGATCGTAAAATTTATTTTGGTATGCATACTAACAATTTGTGTCTCAATAAAATCGAATGTAATAAAATTGTTTACGAATTAATTAATGATTATTTGCTTTGTAAATGGCAATGCAATTTAGCATAAAGTTAATTATTAAGTTGGATTCCAGTTAGGGATCATACTATAGTTAATTAATATTACGCATAATCTAAACCTTGCCGTGTAGTGACGGCAGTAAGAATACATTTGTCACCACCCCAACTCCTCCTGCGGGTGTCGTAACAGTCGACTAAGGGATTGAAGTGTCACTGACCATTCTACAAGATTGATGATGGGCAGCAGCTTCATCATAATGGACACATTACTGCGATCGCCAATCTGCTTACCCAGCGTGGCGATTATGGGCATTTACCTCCTAATGCGTCTATACGCATAGTAAATAGGAGAGGCTTACGTCCAGCAGTGGACTAACATAGGCTGATGATGATGATGATAATCTAAACCACCTGGTTACCTAACTGTGACGCAACTTAAATTTTTATAAGTGTATTGTTTGATGAGCACCGCATCGTGATGATGAGATCATAATGGACACATTACTGCGATCGCCAATCCGCTTACCCAGCGTGGCGATTATGGGCATTTACCTCCTAATGCGTCTATACGCATAGTAAATAGGAGAGGCTTACGTCCAGCAGTGGACTAACATAGGCTGATGATGATGATAATCTAAACCACCTGGTTACCTGTGACGCATCTTAAATTTTTATAAGTGTATTGTTTGTATGTATTATTGTGTACATGTATTTTTTCATGATAAATATATAAAATAAAATATGAATATAGGTATTGGTGGCCGCTTTCGGACGGAAGAAGCGCTGGGCGTCCGACCGCTCGATGGGTGGACGATATTATATACGTACACGTATTAATATACGTGTCACTTTTGGGTAAGGTCAGGTCAAGACCGGGACCAGTGCCGTACAGGAAGAGAGGCCTATGCTCAGCAGTCAGATGATGATGATGAAGATGAAGATGCACCGTATTTAAAACCTTGAAGATCGGCATTGTCGGCAAGTCAGTAGCCCTAGTAGTTGCAGAATGGAATCTTGGCTAGGCCTGCAGGAGATGCAGGTGTCATAGGCTACGCTAGCTGCTTACAAGATATAACGTATGCCATCGTTCAAATTCATCACAGACCAAGTTCTCTGTGAAATTCATTTTTAACCTCGCTCATAAAGAATAGTTAAATAAGGGATAAGATTTATTTCATAAAATACACTGATGTGAGACAAATTATCTAGACTAAAATTGAATAAAAAAAATCTGTTATCTGTGGGGGATGTCCGTGGTTTTCAGTGAATGGTGAAACACGTTGTATATGAACGGATTCGAAGATGTTTAGTATAGGATTCCTGCTCCGTCTTCGCATTCGAAGGCTCTGATATGCCTTCTGGTGCCTATTATCCTTATTGAGACTGCTCGTATAACAGATATTTGGACTTTAAGTTTAAATCAAAAAATTACTTGCGTTTTAAAGAATAGTTGGTTCAGTCTTATTAAAATGTATATAAATTGGAAAGCGACAAACGATTCTTATTGGCTTCCTAATCTAGGAGACGTGTAGGAATAGGGGGGGGGGGGGGGTTGGTTCATTATGAGTTTATTTTTCGTTAATTAGTTCCCACAAACCTCGATCCGAACAACAGTTAATTATACATTTTTAGTATGACTTCAACACTCAAATTTGGACTATTCTCTAGATTTACATAACTTTCAACGTCCTTCCGTCGTTTTATACCTGTCAATGGAACAAAAACGAAAATCTTAATAAAAAACAGCCGTGTCTTAATGGCGAATTAGTGAGTCGCGACGAAAGCGATAAACGCCATTTTCGATATCGGGCGCCATAAAACGTGTGACGGATCGCTACCGACCGCTGCAATGGGAGCGTGGTATTTTAGGGGTCAACAGGAGGGTTACCATGACGTACTAGAAGCATGAAGAAGCATCTAGCGGGCCAGCAAGGCGGTGTCAACTGACAGGTTACTGCTGGGTCGTGTTTTATAAAATTACAATTTACAATCTTGCTATATGTCTTTCTAGCCAATACGTGCGTGCGTTAGAGAGGCAAATAGCGAAATTGTAAAATGTAACTTTATAAAACGCGACCATGGTCTCCGCCGCGATTTGGTCTCTACTTTTCACTTATGATCGGTGGAGTGAAGCCACTTTGTTGTGCCAATATAAAAAAAAAACGAATGCCGGGTTCATTTCATTTAATTTATTCATTGTTCACATTATTCCATTAGCATTCCAGTCCAGCAATCCAATTCAGTACTGGAATGCTACTGTAATAATGTGAACCGACGCTGAAAAGCACCCATTCCAGTGAGCATTCCAGTCCAGTGACTGGAAAGATCGTCAACTTTTCATTTCAGCTCGGACATGTTTCGACCCATTGTCGAGCAATCATCGACCTAAATACGTGAGAAACCCGGTTCTATAATATTTTAATATGTTTGAGTCTCACGTTAGTTATATACCCTATCTTACTTTTCATCTGTTATTATTATTATGTACGGAACCCCTCGATGCAACTATTCCTTATCGCTTCCCTTAGGTGTGAACACCTTATCCGCTGTCCATTTTTTTGCCCCACTTTGTTTTCGAAATTGATATCTAATTGGGATCAACAATAGTTTTTTCTCGTCGTTTTTCTATTGTCCGTTGATCTTGGATTCTCACGCCTGAAGCCGTAGCGTATTTTCTATCTGGTTGGAGCACGAGCAGGATAGATACTCGTAGAAAGGCCGCATTTAAGGTACATTCAGACCAAACGAGCATTCGCTGTTCTATCCCTCACTCTACGAAATCAACGAATAACGTTTTGTGTAACGATCGAATTTCGTAGAGTGGGGTATAGAATCACGATAGAATAGCGAATGCTTGTTTAGTCTGAATACACCTTTACTAACACGGTGGCAACTTACGGTAAGCACACTGTGGTGTCACCATCAGCAACCGTGTATAGTTCATTTCAAATACGAAGGCCCGATGCCACTCGAAACTTTTGTCATTTAATTGGTCCACTACAAATTTGCACGTGTCGTATACCGATGTATGCAAAAAATATCAAGCTACAAAAGGGTCCGGCCAAGGATCTTTTGTTATCACTGATCCTATTGCTGACGCCTAATGATTTTGTCACGTGGACTCGGGCCTTCGTATTTGAAATGGACAATACAATAGTAGCCACTTAAATTGTGCCGTAGATATCGTAGTCGTCGTAGGTAATAAGTTTAATTATAAGTTTCCTTCTGTCGACAAAAAAAAATGCCGTGCCCAACAGGGTTATAATGCCTCTGTAACTTACTGTGTAACACCTTGTAAACAACATTATAAGTGCAATAAAGATTGAGTATTGAGTATACTTTAAAAAATATTAGGTCAATTCACGAAAGCTGGCACGAATGGATCGAGCAAGTGACAGAAAGTATCTAGAGTCTGGCTAACGAAAGCTGAGAATGAGAAATGGCGGCAAATTAATAAAATATAGAGTATGGTATCACTGGGTTGCACCCCGAAAATCAGTCTTGATACTTGTAATATATTTAAAACTTAAAATTATTTTGTTAAATTACCTGTATTTATTACAATCCAAATTAATATATTATATATATGTACATAACTTAGCTGTTCCATGCAACTTTGTCTGCATGACACAATGCAATATGATGTAGGTATTGTAGGTACCTACTACTCTAAATGATGACCCATGTTATTAAATGGATCCCATATCAAATTTTAAGCAAATCTTAATATGTATGTAAAAAGTTAAAACTAACTTGGTGTTGTCGAATCTATGATATAACTTGAAAATAACTAAACAGATTGGCTTAAAATTTGATATGTTTTTCAGCTCTTCATATCATTATAGTCTTTATACCATAATATGGCCGAAAAACAGAGTGATTTTCACACTTGGATACAACACTATAATATGTCTATACATAGGTATAGGTAATATTAGTAACGATTTGTAAATTGTATCATCGCAGAATGGGTGTAATCATGATTAAAACTACCTATAAAATTGTCCATTACGACACAAGTGCGAAAAACGTGAAATTCTAAACGAGTGGCGATTTTTTAAAACACGACCGATAGTGTTTTAAATCGACACAAGTTACGAATTTCTCGTACGACGTTTTTTAGTACAGGATGATGGCCCTCCGAAGTTTTGAACCTGACTTAAAATGACCCACTTCTCACACTAGAGCCTAAAAAATGCACCATCTGTACTAAAAAAAATATAAATTCTGCCGGTGTGTGTATTTTTAATAAATAGGAAACGAAATATTTATATTTTTTATTCAGAATAATTAAAGTCAGACTTAAAAAAATCATACAATGATTCATACTATTTGTGCCATAACACATAAATCA